>OZ010588.1:113486873-113494373 GCA_963932145.1 Acanthosepion lycidas | reverse complement strand
TATAAATCTTTATTTAAAATTTTTGACATGCAGGCACTTCAAACTTTGTAATTTGAGTTAACATTAATAGGAACTGAAAAACATATTATTTAGGTAAGAAAATCAGGTACTGAAAATTATAAGTAAAAATAGGAAAATTTGCAATGGTTACTATATATCCATGGTTAGTGTGCTAGGATTAAAACACTTAAATATCGTTAGCTAATTCAAATAAAAGAAATGTATTGATGGTTACATGTAGGCATTTAAAAAAATATCTGCTGCGATACATTAATCAAGATTCATTTTTAATGTAAATTATACTGGAGCGGGGTGTGAAAAAAGAATCAATAATCTCCGTATATGAGTAATAAAAAAATTTAATATTCACAAATTTAAAGTAATATATTTTCTTTTTTGAAATTCCGATTATTATAAATGCTAAATATATATTTTTAGAATAAAAAAAATCTGTAATCCCCATATAATATATGATTGCGTCAAGATTGCGTGAAAAAATATTTCTATTAAAATTTCAATAACGTAATGGCCAATCTATACTCAATACCTGAAGATTGCGTTGTGCATGAAACTCCGAGTTGTGCTACTGGTGAGAGATAATATGTATATTTATTAATATAATTAATAGACCAGTTATATTACGTCGAGCAGTGTCTTATTAAGACCAGAACTATATGTGTGATATATTATTTTTATATTCATATTGTGTTCCTTTTAGTTGAGCACTGTTATAGGTGTAATAAACGTATTTATCAGAATATGGAACCAATTAACTTAGACTGTTCCCCTAAAAACATCATGGTTCCTGGTAAAAGATCTTATAAGCTGACGCTTTTACAAAAGATCGGGAGAGCCATTAAAATGAGATGGAGACGCTTCTTTTAAAACACAAAAACGAGTATAAGAAAGTAAAGAATGCCGAGTTTTATGGATTTAAGTCCCATAAAACACCACCATGCGACAAACAATTATTGGATTTCGAGAAAGATCTACTCAGTAATAAAGAAAATTAAATTCGCTAAAACTATCTATAGCAAAAAACATGCTACAGGACGTTTCAATGATCAAAAAATTAGATGAAATCAAAGCAAACAATACGGGTAACCATTACGAAATCGATGTGAATATGTACCACAAACCTATTAACAAAAAAGTTAATACGATATATAAAAATAATTGGAAAATAATATTAATAAGGAAGTCAAGACAATAGCCACTGAATTAAAAATTAATGATTGTATTTACAAATTCCTCAAACAACAAGCATTCATCACAGTTAAAGACGATAAAACAATTTTTCTAAACAACCGATTACTCAACCGAACTAAAAAAAATATCGGTAAAATCAGAAATACATTCTTGAAGAGCATGTAAATACGCGAAATATTCTCTAGCAATTGACCAATGCCATAAAACAGCAGAAGCCATAGAATGGTTTACTAATATAAGAAGGAAGAAAAATTGTATGTTCAATTCGATATTTGTGACCGAGAATCTTCTGTCTGCTATCAATTTAGCAAGAAATTACTGTTCTATGAGCTATTAATCATAAAGCAAGCACAAAAACCTATATTATTCTATAATGGTTATCTATGGACCAAAAGAAATAACATACTTTAATATTGCTATGGGAGCATATGCCATATGATTAAACACTCCAAGTTACGAATATCAAAAGAAAAAAATATTAAAGATTATAAACGTTAATAGGAGGTCCAGTATACCATGTAAATTAATTCTAACCTGATCCCCCCTACGGAAGCCAAAACAAATGTGCTCATAGGACGTGATTTTTAAAATACCTGGTGCTGTAAACTTGGATATGCGGTAACGTAATGGATAATGGAATCGGAGAGATGATTTCCAATTCTAGTTAGGTTTGTTACATTTACTTACACATAAATACCCTTGTGATAGGCATGAACCCACATCTCCCCACCCGTTATGGGTAAATTAGTATGACTTGTACCAGAAAATCAATTATCGCCACCAAAAAATTTCTAGGATCTAAAAATATTTTCCGGCTTTAAATAACTTACAAAGGATTGAAAAGTCATAAAAACAAATCAATCAATCATTTCTAAAATGTAAAAAGATTTTAAAATATGCAATAAAATTCGTAATCTGGAGTACTTGATATTAATATATGAAAAAAGAGGTTGAAATTATAAATTTAATTTTATGTATATTTCTCCCTTACGCACACACACTAACATTTTTTTTAAATTACGTCAAATGTGTATCAACTCATAGAAAACGTCATGATTTTTAATTTATCTATCATAGGCACCATAAATAATATGAATAAGAAACTATTTGAAAAATTGTACAACTCGACCGAGTTTAATTTTATGTCTAATGTTAAACATTAACCGCCATTTTTGTTTGTCTTTTACTTTGTTAGAATTGCTACAAAAACTAAATTCTAAAGACAATTTCTGATGTAAGTATTCCACATTATTTCGAGGCCTATTTACTAAGATGAGGTGATAAACAGAAATAGTCCGATTGTATTTTTTAACTGTAGCCGACTGAGAGATTGGCTTACTTATAACGCATCTTCAGCTCTCATAAGATGGACTCAGTTTTTATAAAAAATGTCTTTTTCCACGCTACTAGGGTAGTGATCACGAAGAAACCCACAAGTTAGAACGTTAAATTTTCCTTTCCAAATCTCCAAAAACGTGACTTTTGTTAAGGGTTTGAAGATTTTGCTTTTTAATTTAATTCTATATTTAAATTAGAAAACAAGCCTTCAAATGTTTAACAAGAGTCACGTTTTTGTAGATTTGGAACTTGTGAAAATATTTTTTTTCAGATGCCGCCGGACAAATGGCAAAAATGGTAAAAAAAAAAAAATTTCAAAATTTATCTTAGACCCACACACATCAATATTCGTGATTAACGGTACCTAATCTAGGCACCGTAAGTAATATGAACACCGTCGAGAATCTGCTAATGTCTGCTATAAATTTAGCAAGAAATTAATGTCCTATTAGCGATCGCAAAATGAAAATCATACAGTTGGCACAAAAACCTATATTATTCCATGATGGCTCTCTGTAAACAAAAAGAAATAACACAGAACTTAACATTGCTATGGGGGCATATGCTTCTGCAGAGACATGTGAAGTTGTTGGAATATTATTATTGGGACGACTAAAATTTATTTTCGACATTGAGGGCACCGGACTCTATAGAGATGATGGTGTAAATCTCCTCCGTAAAACAAAGCCAAGAAATATAGACCAAAAGAGAAAGGAACTGATCCATATTTTTCGAAGATCACGAGCTAACATTATCCTTCCCAACAATGCTAAAGGGATCAACTGTCTCGATGTGACCTTTGACTTGAATAATGGTTATTACAAACCATATACCAAAGATCTATATAACCATAGATACGTCAAACCACCCTCATAACATTCTAGGAACTTTACATAAATCAGTCCATGGTAAATGAGCTACTAACTCTAACAATAAGGAAATATATGAAAATACATGAAAGATGCTCTTGGAATTAACCAGTGCCATAATACAGCAGAAGCCATAGAATGGTTTAATATAGAAAGAAAGAAAAATCGTATGTTCATTCAGTTCGATATCTGTGACTTTTATCCGTCCATCACTGTAAATCTGCTAATGTCTGCTTTCAATTTAGCAAAATATTTCTGTCCTATTAGCAATTGTGAAATAAAAATCATAAAGCAGATACAAAAAATTGTTGCAATCTTTTTATGGCTACTACGAATGATTTTCAACATTAAGGACACTGGACTCTATAAAAGATGACGGTGTAATTCTCCTCTATAAAACAAGTCCAAGAAATGTAGACCAATTGAGAAAAGAATTAATCATTTTTTTCAAAGATCAGGAACTAAATATCACCAATGATAACAAAGTTATCAACTTTACTCAGTGTGGCCTTGGACTTGAATACTGGTTATTCCAAACCATATATCAAAAATCTATATAACCATAGACACATCAGTAAAGAATCATGTCACTCTCATAACATTCTAGATAATTTATATAAATCAGTCCAAGTTAGATTATTTGCCAGCAATAAGGAAATATTTGATTATAATAAAATTAAATATATAAAAGCTTTAGAACTAAGCAACCATAAAATAAATTTAAAGGATTTAGAAAAAAAACGAATATCGGAACATTATTCATAAATTTAATGCATAAGCCCTTCAATCATAAGCACTTTAATTATCGACAAATGCTGAAAAAGATTTCAAAAATAGATAATGTTAAGATTAGCTATAGCTGCGTTAATAACATACATAAATCTATATCCAAACATAACTATATAATATTAAACAGATACATGTCCAACAATGCAACTACCAAAAAATATGATCTCTCCCTTACCGGCCAATGTATAATTGATAATATTGTATACCAAACTAGCATACATTCCAGTTACCATTCCTGGTAATTAAATGATGGTGGTAATACACCCATCATTACGTGGGATATTATAGCTAAAGTCAAATCTTACGATGGAAAATGCGATACCCGTAATATATGCCTTGTTGAAAAATTAGTTAAAACACCTAAATAACTTGCGTATTAAACATGAGAGATAGATGATTAAATGTAGACATAAAAAGAAATATCTGCCGAAATACGTTGATTTTTAATGTAAATTATGTTTAATTTATGTCCTGACTTTACCCCAATTGAAAATTTTTGGACGATAACGGAAAAACATGTCCGTAATAGGAAAGTTAATACAGATGATGAGCATTTTCGCGAATTAAAGGAATGCTGGAAAATCAGGTGAAGAACGTTAACTTAGTCAAGAATTTAGTCGATAGCATGTCACGAAGAATTAAGGCCGTTATTAAAGCAAAAGTTTACCCAACAAAATACTAAATCATTTGTTATTTTCAAAGTTATTTACTCTTTATTTTGCTATCAAGAACATCCTTTAATAAGACTCCAGAAAATGTTGAAACAAAATGGCTATTTTTATAGTGAAGATATAACATACATTCCACTACTTTAGTATTGAGCACTTTTTTTAAAAATAGTGGTTTCGTTATCGTAATTTTATTCCATCTATACCATCCCTATATTCGGTTATTGTTATGGTCTAGGTTAGGACCAAGGAAGAACAACACGAACACAAGAGTAGAAATAACAAAGGTATATTACACGAAATAATAATACAAAATGTGGAAGGTGTTATTATGACTGTCAGTCTGGTTTCGAGTGAACTACTATCGGCTCGACTCGATTCGACCTTCTCTCTTGAGAGGCATAGTATACATAGTGTTAGGAAGAGATTATTCTGTAGTTATAGGTAAGGACCCATGACAGTTATATATATATATATATATATATATATATGCTAATATATATATAAGCTATATATATATAGGCGAAATTTTCGCTTGAGGATGAAACAGGGCCTGATATTTTAATTCAATTTAATTTTAATAATTATATTGAGGTTTGGGGATCTTGAAACATGAGAACTCATATGTAGCGAAGGAATAATATTTTTTTTAAATAATTATATATTATATAAATATATATATTATTCCTCATCTGTAGGAGGAATCAGATTTTCGCACCCAACGGATACTGCAGGTGCTGATGCAGCAACAATTTATCACAGACTACAAAACTAATTTTCATCACAAACCACAAAATACCGATTACTCAATCCAACTAAAAGTAATATCAGTAAAAGTAGTAAAAAGTATTCTTTGAAGAACGTCCGAATTAACCAGTGGCATAATACAGCAGATTCTTTAAAATGCTTTACCAATATGAAAAGAAAGAACGAATGGAAATTCATACAATTCGATATTTGTGATTTTTACGCGTCCATCGCCGAAAATCTGCTATCAATTTAGTGCTATAATCAATACGGTAGGTTATTTACATTATTCGGATTATTGTCCTCATCTTTGTCGCCATATTTATTACAACGTTTCGGCCGTTGTACGCTCCGGCCTTCTTCATGTACATAATACCTCATCTCAGAAATATAGACAACTACGAAACGTTGTAATAAATAGAGCCGAAACGTTGTGATAAATATGGCGACAAATATGTGGACAATAGTCCGAATAATGTAAATAATGTACATAATACTTCATCTCAGAAATATAGACAGTCAGTATGGTATGTTTATATTCGTGGTCAAAACTTTGCGATATTCATGTAAGAAAAGTGCGAAATATTTGCAGGGTGGGTGCTTTACCGTAAATTGCGCCGTACAAGTCTACCTGCGAATCGACATCACATTATTAACAAAATTATGAGTTAAGCCTATACCTACCGTATAGGTAAGCCCCACCCCCCGAACAAATGGTAGGCTAACAAAGGTCCAAAACTTAGACCTATAAGTAAATTAAGTTAGGCTACAGATAACCTAAACCAAAACTACATATGGTCACACCACTTACCTGTATATTTAGATACTAACCGTAACATCTTTCTATTTACGTTGTATAGCAAACAACCTACAACACACACCTGCTATAAATGTGTCGGACTTGACTATCTTTCTCGCCGAAATCTATATTACATATCTATAAATCTATCATTCTTACTTGCTTTGAACATTGCTGTCGCACCTGGTCTGGTGTCTCTGCTATATATACAGGTTGAATTGAAATAAAATTCCAATGCTTCAGGGGAGTGACATATTGCGCCTTCTTGGTGTAACATTCTTAGCTTACATGAAGTGGAAAAATTACATTGCATCCATTGCTAGATCTGCCTCTAAGAAAGTTGTCTCACTATGTCGTGGTAGACAATTTTTCTCCACAGAATCTATCTTGCACATCTATATATCTACAATTCATCCGTGCATTGAATATTGTTTTCACATCTAGTCTGATGCTTTTGCTATGTACTTAGAGATTCCTTGATAAAAATACACAAAAATATCTGCCATGCTATTGGTTCTGACATGGCATCTCGGTCTCAGTCCCTTTCCCACCGCCGTAACGTAGCTAGTAAATATTCAGTGGGGTTTCATTTCTAAATGTTAGTATTTTTAACATCCCACCCACCCCCAGACAAATTGTAAATATGGGAACTAGTTAAGACCTCATAGAGACTTTTGGTATTATGGTGGCTATGGTAAGAACAGTAAGTAAGAATGTGTTGTTTTGGTGTAAGGTATACTAGGGTATATTTCGGTCAGTAATTTTCTTTTTGTAAAATTTGATCTAGAGATGGGCTGTTGAGGCCACGAAATAAAATATCACATGAATGGATTCTGTATTCATTATTATATTTGCACTGTTCTTACATTGAGCTATATTTGGATTTATATCCTCCTTGGAAATATCCCTACTAATTATCAAGTGATATTATAGATATATATATATATATATATATATATATATATATATATATATATATATATATATATATATATATATATATATACGCTGAATAGGTCATATGTGTAGGCTGTCACTGACACTCAAATATCGATATCATATACATATTTACTAAACTTAA
>OZ010588.1:113469373-113484373 GCA_963932145.1 Acanthosepion lycidas | reverse complement strand
ATCCAGAGAAAAATAAAGTCTCTGGTGAAATAAATTATAACTAATGGAACCCTAAATTGGTCTGTTCTTTCTTTAAATTAAATTATTCACTCTGACTTAACATTGAGCTCTCCGGATTTCATCCTCCTTGGTATTATCCATACGGATTACCAAAATTTTCGTTACTTAAGTATATATATATATATATATATATATATATATATATATATATATATATAAAATTAAAAGAACGGAGATTAACATTTCTGCGTTCAAAACATTAATTTAAAACAGGGCTCAATGCAAAAGTAGAGAAATAAATATTTATTATGAACTATTACATTAGAACCTGTACATATGCACTACAAAACTCTACATTTTGTTTCAACGTTAAAAGTGTAGCGCTTCTTCAGGTTGGAAGCAACTGTTATACTAAATCATTTTTTCCGGAATATAGTTAACGAAGCATATCTCGCACTTCCGTCTTTGGAAAATTTTCCATAAAAGGTAAATAAAGATTTACATACGGAGAAAGAAAGAAAGCTAAGTGATTAATAAGAGCGAAAGGGGGAAGAGAAAGAAAAGGAAAAATGCCAAGAAAAGAAAATAAAGTTTGAGACGAGTTTTGTAAGGAGAAGAAAGATAAGAAAATGTCTACATTCTATATATCAATGCATTTCAGTTTTAGACAAAAAGAGGTGGAAGTTCCCAGTTTATTGGCGAAAGGAGACGTCATTTGTCAACTTAACACATATTCCAGAATAAACATTTCCACAATGGAATTCATTAACGATGGAGACATTATTACAATGTGCCTCTTCACCTGAGTTCACTTTTATCGATTAGCAATTTTTTTAACAATTAGGCAAATTCCTTAGAGATTAAGATTCAAATTAAAGACGTTGCCAATAAATGTATCATTTAAACAATGTTTTTTTTTAAATTAATGATATTTTAAAAATCTGACATGAAGTGGAAATACTATATTGAATCCATTGCTAGGTCGGCTGCTAAGAAAGTTGGTTCACTGCGTCATGCTAGACAATTTTTATCTGCAGAATCTGTCTGACATATTTATAAGTCTACCATTCGTCCATGCTCATAATATTGCTGGCACGTATGGCCTGGGGCTCCCGCTATATATCTAAAGTTCCTTGATACAATTCAAAGAAGAATCACCAATATTATTGGTTCTGATCTAGCATCTCGGTCTGAGTCACGTTCTTGCCGCCGTAAATATCACTTTCCAGATAAAAAGCCCTACTGGCTGAAGGAGGTGGATTCGCACCTTTCCCAAGGGTATTTTGCGCCTAAGTGAAGCTAACAAACCCGAACTTAGCGCTCTGACTTCGCATTCCGAACCATAATTTTTTTTTTTATATGATATTGTCTAACAATATTAATTATTATAAATTCTCTGATGAAATGAACTATAACTATAATGCAATCTTGTCTGTTCTTTCCTTAAATTAAATTATTCGCTCTGACTTAACATTGAGCTCTCTGGATTTCATCCTCTTTCGTTTATTCATACGGATTACCAAACTATATATATAGAAATTTAAAAGAACGAAGAGTAGAATTTCCCCGTTCAAAACATTAATTTAAAACAGGACTCAATACAAAATCCACGTCGGTCTATCGAACTCGTTTTAAAATTAATCGGGGCACGGTTCATTGCTCATATTTTTTTTCTTGGTCTATCAAGTGTACTGTAATGTATTCGAAATAATACATAGTTGTTTTGAAGATTAAAGTTGGCTGCAAAGCATGAAGCCGGAAGAGAGTTCAACAGGCGAGAAAATAAACTGTTAGCATAAAACTTACGGTTAAATTTAGCCAAAATCAACTGTAAATTGGTGAAACCTCGCCACCAGTCTAGTACTGCGTTTAAATGTCTAACGACCATAGAGAAAAGCTCATCCGAACCGCTGCCATATATATATATATATATATAGATAGATAGATAGATAGATAGATAGATAGATAGATAGATAGATAGATAAATAGATATATGAGGTGAAGTCAGAAATGGTAATCTGAAAGGACAATTAAAGCAAGCAGTCTTTGCAATGAAGTTCTCAATAACAGCGATAAAGCATTAATATGATTAATACAAATGTAATGATTGTCACAATTCCTCTTCTTAGCATCTAGCAAAAGACCACGTGAAGCCGCACGTCGTTGATTCAGAGTTCAGCTGAAAAACACATTGGTGAAGACAGAAATCGATCCAGTCATTTGGGAAACGGAAGCCGCAAAAAGAACCAACAGGAGAAGAGCAGTCCAGGAAAAAACATCCTTGGAAAAGACCAGAAAACAAATAGAAGAGAGGAAAGAGCCCAACTAAAATGCTGAGCTCACCAGACCCTGAATCCACCTACCCTACGATGCAGTGGCTGCGGTCGGGGTTTTCACATCCATCATTTCACCCAGAAGGAAAATGTCCCCAACGAACCATACATATAAAGAGACTGACCACAATTTTGATATGCCAATATAAACAAGATATGCCAATAATCAAAGAAGATAATTCATGACGACGTATATGTCTAGAGATTACCTTGAACGCAAGTTCATCTACAGTAAATTTACGCCTTGGCTTTTACAAGATTTCACCATACCTGGCAGATGTTCTAATATCACAGTGTGGAATACCTACTAACAAAAGTGATGGAACTAAAAAAAGGAAAAGACTCTAAATTATTTCCGCTAGATAAAAAAAAAAACAAGCTAAAATTCCCAGCACATCTCATTTATGCGCATGTGTAGTGCTACTAATATAGCAATTTTATTTAGATGAAGTCCTGAAGGACGAAAAGCATCACAAGCAAACTTTTTCCACTTTGTCATACAATTCCCTTCATATATATATATATATATATATATATATATATATATATATATATATATATATATAGAGAGAGAGAGAGAGAGCATAGATAGATAGATAGATAGATAGATACGGAAAGAAAGATAGATGTGATAAATCTATGTCGGTCTATCGAACTCGTTTTATCTAACTATGTTCAGATCGATTTTTCCTTACATCTTACATCTATTTATCTATCTATAGAGTTAGGACGATGTATAATGAACAGAGTAAAATAGATAGATATGAACAGATATATATATATATATATATATATATATATATATATATATATATACACATATATATTAGGTTGGTGCAAAAATAATGTCGTTTTCTCACATATGTTACTATGTGAGAAAACATTATTTTTGCACCAACCTAATAAATAGAGAGATAGATAGATAGATAGATAGAGAGAGAGAGAGAGAGAGAGATAGATACAAACTTTTAAGAAAGCATCTAAAATAAAATCTGCTAAACAAATGAACAAACGTTACTGCTCAGAAATGGTTGCTGCAAAAGTCCATAATATATTATTTGAACACAATAACATCAGTGCATGTATATATATATATATATATATATATATATATATATATATAGATAGATAGATAGATAGATAGATAGATAGATAGATAATATTAGTGGTAAATATACACATACATATGCAAAATATATAAATATATATACATAGGTGCATACATATACAGGTATATTTTTTAATAAAAAATTCCGAGAGGATAGAATCCAGGTAGAATTCAATGTCCAGGACAGTGTAAGGATATATTAAAAAGGATTAAACACTAATATTCCATGGTCATAATTTATTATATATATATATATATATATATATATATATATATATATATATATATATATATCCACCCAAGTATAGGATTGGTGTATACGGAATAAATTCCAATAACGCAAAATAAAGAAGCCATTCTTAAAAGCGTGCTCAATACAGAGTAGAGTAAATATAATTCATTCGAAATTTATAACATAAATATGTCATAAAAAAAATTGTCTCAACAATTATGGTGTCTTATGAATTGATGATGTTGAATGTCTAAATTTTTCATTCAACACCATCACTTGATAAGACACCAGAAGTGAAACAAAATGCTTATTTATAACATATTTACGTTATAATTTTCGAATAAATAATTATATATATATATATATATATATATATATATATATATAGTGTTACATGCTACAAACATGGTAATTCTGTGACGTATTTATAAAGTAAAGTAACAGTAAATAATATATATTACACACACACACACATTATATATATATATATATATATATATATATATATATATATATATATATATATATATATATATATATATATATATATATATATATATAATGTAATTAAATACTTTTAATATAATAATAGTAAATATTTATATATGTACATGCAATTAACCGACTTTATCATAATATGTGATAAATAATTAGAGTCAAAATGTAATCTGAGTATATATTGGATAATTCCTGAAAGGCAATCATATAAATTAAATAAAATACAATTGAATTGAACGTATCATTTTATTAAACAATTTAAAACAATCAAATAAATAACGAGTAAATATCAATTTTCTCCATTCTTATCGATATATCTAGCTACATATAAATGAGAGTTAAGTAATCTTTTCAGATAATATTAATATTATTCACGCTCTGTTTTTAGTATTATTTTAATATTTTTAATATTGAGCACTATATAAATCTTAAATCTTACATACACACACACACACATATATATATATATGTGTGTGCGTGTGTGTATGTTTGTGTGTGTGTGTGTGTGCTTATATGTATGTGTGTGTGTGTGTGTGTGTGTGTGTGTGTTTTAAACATAGTGAATTTATGCACCAGTCAATCGGTTACATATACTTTGTTTTATGCGACAGGCTAATGTCTGTTAAGGCTTTTGGTAAATTTTTCTTGGTGTCGTTTGATGTCAGGCGGGAACGTGTAAAAGAAATTGCCGAAATGATGTGTTATGTTCACACACACACACACACACACATATATATATATATATATATTGTGTGTGTATCCAGAGAAAAAGTAAGATGCAATTTAAAGTCCGAATCTTAGACAGCGAAATTCTATCTCATATCTTTCTTCCAGGAAATGTCCGTGCTTCATATAAAGAACATGTTACCAACTTGTCTATGAAAGCTACGACATAAGACGGATTTATTTTAATATCTAATATCTTCCATAACTGTCTTTGTTCCTGCATTAATCTCTCATCGTTATGTCGTTTATTGCTTCTACGGTTTCGCCGCATTTCGCCTTCTATCGCAAGTAAGAAAGTGACAAAACAAATGCCGATAAAGTTATTCCACACTTTTAAAGAACACTTTTTATTACATGTGCGTGTAGTGTATAATTGTGTGTACATCAATATAACTGTAGCTTAATGGTGATTTGCAAAGCGTTGCTTAGATGTGGTCGAATATGTGGGACAACCCAGTTAGGACCGTATTACGTTTAGTCGTAATATGATTTAGCGAGACAAGTTTGCAATCACTCGAAGTGCCCAAGTAATTTTCTAAACGTAGCTTAGATGTTGTACAAAGCCGAAAGTTTGAATCACCTATTGAGGATCGAATTCATTACTCAATTGTAATTAATATAGATAATCAGTTTGTTAACCATTACAGTCGATCTACCGCTATCTATAACCTAATGATTTTAAATTGTATATATTTTATAATTCTAATGTTAATATGTTCAGAATGGGACATCCTGGCGTAGGAAGTTTTCGGCAGAGGAATGATTAGACGTCAGATTACTACTTCATTCGGCCCTGTCGGCTGGGGCTGTACAATACGCCGACTGCACCTCTGCAGAGGGGTAAGAGCCTCCCTCCAATGGGGCGTCCTGGGTATGATGATAAAACTACATCCGCGTCCAGGGTAAGACGATAAACTACGTCCAACAGCAAGGCCTCTGATCAGAAGATGTTGAGGAGCATGGAACCACCTCTTAATTGCTGGTGTTCCCAGGTCCACCCGGACCCGGAGTGGTAGCACCTGTTAGGGTCCCGGCTATGGGCAAACAGTTAACCCAGAAACTGAAGTAAAAGGTATTATAGAAGTGTAAAAATAGATTTTTAATACCAGAAATACTTTGTAAAAAAATATATTACCAGCTATACGTTTTTGAAAAAATATTACCAGCAATAGGTTTTCGAAAAAATATTACCAACAATACGTTTTAGAAAAATAATATTACTAGCTATACATTTTTGAGGAAACAAAAAAATATTAACAGAAATTGATTTTTGACAAAACAAGAATATTACCAGAAAAAAAGTTGTCGCCATTAAGTGACCGATTGAGGTGTTGATATGCCGTAAAACAAAACAAACCAAACCAAACCACTTCATTGTTAGAGTTAAATTTGTTCTCTCTCTCGTTTAGTAGTTAAATTAGTACTTTGTTGTTATATGTGTAGTCCTTTTAAGAAAAGGAGTATTTGGAGGCATTTTTAAATTTAAGAAAAAGAGTATTTGGAGGTACTTTATATATTATATTTCCTTCAGTACAGCTTCATATTTATAAGTCGTCAAAGCCATTTTATTCCAAAATGGAAGCAAATATAATATCAAAACGTGACAGAACTAAAGTGATATACGATGAATAGCTTTTTATTTTTGATGCAATGAGCAAGAGGAATCATGAATTGCTGACAAACGAATCAAAAAAGTCATAATGGAAGTTGAATCATTCGATCCTATTGAGTTCCTGGAGGATGTTGTTCATAATTACGAAATGAAGAAGTAATTACTAAGCTTTACTGAGTTTTTACTTTTTTTTTTTTAATACAATAATTTTAATTCATTATCCCATTGGTATTTTAATAGCATTCTTACTTTCCTAAATGAATAAACAGTCATATAGAAAGTTGGGGTTTCCAATGCTTTTATCATTATTTGGTGGGGGTTCATTCAGTAAAAGACAGTGACGTCGAAACAGTCTGACGCCTAAACGGTTGTGCCGAATAGTGCGATTATTTTTATAACGCCCAATCAGCGAAGTTAAATAGGCTAAGGCGAAATGTAGCAAACCCTATGTGTCAGCCAGGTGGTGGTGTAATGATGAGCAAGCTTGTCTCGCTAGAAAAATTACGAATGACTAGTGAGTTCGATCCTCACTGGCTGACCCTTACTTTCGGCATTGTACCACATCCAAGCTACGCTTGGAAAATCACTGACTTGATCGTCTCCAACTAAGCTGGTCGAACCCTCTGCCTTCGGGCGGAGAGGAACCCAGACGAGGCTCTGCCGAAAGGCAGAGTCTCGTCTGGGCCGGTAGACAGCTACCCGACCCCATTTTTTACGGGGTCTACGGGGAATTTTTGCCTGAGCCTACGGGATTGGATACCCCACCTTAAATTCGGCCTTGTGCCACATCTGACTGCGTGGGGTGGTTGGCAAATATCCTATGTGTCAGCCAGTCAACGTAGAACCAACGTTGAATGCTAAGAAATTGTGTCTAGAATTAGTTTGTTGTCTCTTCCATCCGAGCATTTTAAGTTTAATTGAGAAAACTGGCAAAGAGGAAGTTTGGGTTCTTCACGTGCTTTCGCTTAAGAACCGGGCGCAATGTTTCACCATGTGTAACAGCATTTTTTTTTTTTTTTTTTTTTAAGAGGAATGCCGACCTTTCATTTTTCACATTGCATTGTTGCGTGTGACGAAAAATGGGTTTTGCGTGTCAACAAAAAAAACGAAAACGAAATTGTTTTTCCCCAAATGAGAAACCGGTGCCGACACAAAAATCTGACTTTTGTTAGTGGAATATGAGAGCTGTTGCCCAAGCCAGTGGAGTATAGGAGGGCCATCACCGCAAACGCTGATTGCCCGCAATTTGATCTTCTAAACGAAGAAATGCGCCTAAAATTAATCCATAATTTTTTTTTTCTATTATGACAATGCTAGGGCAAACTTTGCAAAGACAAAACCACGAGAAATAAAATTCTTAGGATGCAAGGTACTTTCATATATCCCATATTCACCAGATTTAGCAACTATAGATTTTCACACAAACATTCATAAACAAAAAGTTGAAAAAAGTCTTTTAAACTATTTCGGAAAAACAAAATGATGACTCCTATACTACAAGACAACTCATGATGCAACTAAAGGCCAAAACTGGAGCCCCCTATTTCTAAAAGTTTGAATTACAGAAATTTTGGGAGAAAAATTAAAACATTATTAATAGATTACTTTTCTATTTATTTTGTAGTATAAAATGTTTATATTTGCTTTATTTTACGTTTTTTAATGGTAAACTAAACTAAAATTCAACATGATTTTTTAAATAACTTTTGGAAATAAAACATCAATTAAATTTTATCATCTATGTATTTCATATTATGAATAACAATATGATCAAAAATATTAAATCAATATTTAACGGCATTTTTTTAATTTTTTCGTAGTGTAAAAACAGAATGTCTTGGAAAGCAAAGTTTCTGTTAAAATTTAAACGTAAAACATTATTAAAATAACTTTCTTGAGAGAGTATATGTAACATTTGTAAGTGTAAAGATTATAAGAAAATCGCATTAATAAATTGTTTTGTTAGTTATTTGATATTGTTCAGCGGTCTATCGACACCTCTATGGGTCATTTAATGCCACAATTTAAATATTTTGTACATAATTTTATACTTTCGTTGCTTTTAGCTATATATTTTGTAGATCGTAAAATGTATTCGTAATTTTACTAAAACATTAGATTGTTCATTTTTGGTTGCTGTTTCACTATTTGCCCATAGCTGGGACCCTAACAGGTGCTACCGCCCCGGGTCAGAGTTGACCTGAGAACAACAACAATCAAGAGGTTCTCAACGCATCCAATTCCCAACCGGGGGAGGGGGGCTTTCTGCTGGATGAAGAAAAGTGTTTCGTAAAATCAAATAAAGTTACATATTTAAGGGTTAGAGCATACTGCCATGTTGCGAGTTTTAATTTGTTTTCCTTTCATCTTGGGATGTAAAATGTTACATTAGATTATAAGAATTGTGGTAAAATGTCGACATACATTCTTAATTGTTAGAAACAAATACAGATTCCATATAAAATGAAAGTTTATCATTATTGTATTTGCTTGAAGAATGACTTAATGCCCGGCCACCGGTTGAATGGTGGGTAAACATTTGCGTCGTGTTTTGCTATTGGTTGTCTTATTTGGGTAGACTGGGACACAAATAAAAAAAATCCGGCAATAAATGCATGCAATCCTACTCGCTCTCTGCTAAGTATAATGCTTATATTTTTTGTAACTATTTTTATATCTACCGTGAAACATTACATAGCAATTATTTGCGAATTTTGACTCAGGGGCTCAGGCAGAAGGGTTAAAATTGTTCCGGTAAGCATGGCTCAAACGATTAATGAATAAAAAAAATATCACAGAAAAGAATATTAAATTAACTTTTAAGCGGCAAGACCAAGATTTCTAAATTACATTTTTAGTGAATTTCGCAGAAAAAAAATTGTTTTACAATAAGCATAAATAATATAACAAGTCAGAAGCAAATGATTTACATAAATCTTAAGCTTAATTAAATCAAATGAGCTATTTTCTCTAACTGTAAAAGCAAAACTTTCTTTGAATTTCTTAAGGCTGACTACAACAACGAACGCCTGAACCGAAGATGAAATATGTCGCTCTTGGTGGAACGAGGAGCTTTTTAAATAAAGATTTAGTTCTGGCCCAGAGTTACACGATGAGTAGTCCCGTAGAATAGAACATCAAAGAAACTCGCTGAACTGCAGCCATTGGAAATGGATGGGGTTACATTTTTTATAAATAATATTTAAATACATTTAACTTAGATTTGTTTTATATCCTTTCTGGTTAAACTTATTTTTATATTCTTTTTGGTTAAACTTAAGTAATTCCCGGGCACCCTGATGCGCTTCAGCATAACTTTGTAATGAACTTAATCCAAGCTTTTCTATTAATCACATAGAACATTATACAATGAAACTTTCAGATCAAAATTCCACGAATAATTGTACTTGGCTTCCGTCTTAGGGATTTATTTTCTTATCTCCATCCATTTTTATTACATCAATAGTGGATAATTCGTATTTGAAATAGACGCACAATTTTTGTTTCTTAAACAGTGTACATTACATCTATTGGGCTGCGTATTCTAGAAATCTTAGGAAACAAAAAACGTTTCCAGGTAGGGATCGAACCTGCGCTCCAATTCAAATATCAAGTATCCATTATAATAACATTTGAACTTTGAGGTAATAAAAAATCTCGGATTAAATCTAAATCTATATATCCAGCCTTATCTATCTTTTCGAGGCTAAAATAACTTTTTATGCCTTCTCTCTTCAGAGCGTAGACAATAACAGCTCTCCACACCTTCCTTTTTATCATCTGTAAATTACCATGATTCTTGGGTAAATATAGGGTATTTGTTTCCAGTTGTCTTCTTTTTCATGGTTAGAAACTTACAGTATTCCTTCTCCTAGATTGGCTGCCAGCCAAGACTCGAATTTACTCTGTTACTCAACCCATAGCATGGATGCCATTTTCAAAGTTTTTATGCAAAAGTGAACGCAACACACTGAGCTGGAACCGGAAGATGACGACACAAATTCCCTTTTCATGCCGACAACCGCTACACATATCAGAGATTCACATGGCGTATGCAATACTAAAGGAATGGGCCAAGACAGAAGCATTTTTGCCTGAGTCAGTGTTATTACCCAAAGGTCAGAACTTTTCAATGTTAGAGCTGCGAATAGAATGATAACTCAGACATCGATTGATCAGTTACATTTAAACAGTCCTCATTTTACGTTACGCGTCTATGTGTCTATGTGCAGGGCCGGTGCAAGTGTCTCGTGCACACCTGAATATATGATATGCCAGCCGAATCTATGCCGTCCTGGGTAAGACGATAAACTACATCCGCCTCCTGGGTAATATGATAAACTACATCTGACAGCAAGGCTTTTGATCAGAAGGTTTTTAGGAGCATGGAACCACCTCTTGATTGTTGGTGTGCCCAGGTCCACCCAGAAACGGGGTGGTAACACCTGTTAGGGTCCCAACTATGGGCAAATAGTTAACCCGCCCCAAAAGGGGTTTAAAACACCATGAAAGTATAAGAATAGGTTTTAGTACCAGCAATGCCTTTTTTTTATTTTTTGAAAAAAATATTACCAGCAGTACATTTTTGAAAAAAAAAAATATTACCAGCAATACATTTTTGAAAAAAAAAATTAGGTTGGTGCAAAAATAATGACGTAATAATGTCGTTTTTGACGTATTTTTTAACATCAAAAAACGACATTATTACGTCATTATTTTTGCACCAACCTAATAAATTACCAACAATACAAATTTTGGGAAAATATTAGCAGCGATACATTTTTGAAAAACAAAATATTACCATCAATGCATTATTGGAAAAAATATTAGCAGCAATAAAAATTTTGTCGGCATTAAATAACCCATTGAGGTTGATATGCCGTAAAACAACCAAACCGAATCTATGATACGATACTCCCCCACCCACTCATTCTACTACATCTCAATTTTTAAAAGTTAGTAACCATATAAAGTACAAATTTTATTGACATTATTCGGACTATTGTCCTCATCTTTGTCGCCATATTATTATAACGTTTCGACCGTTGTACGCTCCGGCCTTCTTCAGGTGGTTGGAATGTCGAACTGAACCCTTTATTTCGCTCACTGGAATAGACTGCTCTAATTCTACGTGCCATGTTTAATGGATATCAGTTATCTCCTGTTAATTTCCCTCTGAAATTTCTCCACTGCCTTAACCGGGTATTGAACTCACACTCTTTGGGTCTTGTCACTGGATCTCACCAACGCCTTTATCCACTGTGCCATGTGTCCTTGAGGATATCTTGCATAAATCAGCAATGTTTTGCGGTAATTTTAAGCATCAACTTCATGTCTTTCTTACTAAAATGTTGATGAATTTTAACACATCCAACATCATGGATAAAAAATAGTGAATTTTATATAGGATTTTTCGAGAAACAAAAGAACAAATTCATAGATTTGGACAAATCATAAAAAAGTGCCAGAATGACATTAAAATCAGCAAGAATTATTAATCTTTTAATAGTCATTTGTGCTTAGTTTAATTTGTAACGTATGTAAATGTAGGTAGAAAAAAGCAAATGTTGTTAATATAGCGAGAGTCACAAAGCAATACCTGGGCCTCCAATCAAGCTTGTCCCCCGCCCTTGGTCGTCGGTAGTGGAGGGGTACACATGGCTTTTTTTGTGCGTGTGTGTGTGAGAGAGTGAGAGAGAGAGAGAGAGAGAGAGAGAGAGAGAGTGTGTGTGCGTGTGTGTGTATGTGCGTATGTGTGTGAGTGTGTGTGTGTGTGAGTGTGCGTGTGTATGTGTGTGGTGCATTGCGGGTTTTTATTTTTTCTGAAAGAAAATGAATGCAGTTTGAATGATGAGTTTTGTGCGGAAAGAAAAGGGAAAGGAGAAAATACGAAATCAAAGCAGAATAGAGACGGTCGGGGGGGAGCGGAGAAAGAAAAAAGTGAGAAAGTAATACTTAGAAAGAGGGAAAGAGAAAACGAAAATGAAAGAAAATATTAAAAAGGAGGAGGTGACAGAAAGAAAGAAAGAAAGAAAGAAAGAAAGAAAGAAAGAAAGAATGAAAGAAAAAAAAGAAAAAATAGGGAAGGAAAAAATAAATGAAAGAATAAAATAGATTTAAAAAAGGAAATATGGAACACAAGCGAAAAGAAGGGAAGAAAAAAGAAAAATCAAGGATGAACGAGTAAGAAAATAGGAGAAAATGAAAAAAAAAATAGACTAAAGAAAGAAAGAAAGAAAGAAAGAAAGAAAGAAAGAAAGAAAGAAAGAAAGAAAGAAAAACGAAAGAAGCTTTTACACAAAAATAGCTTTATTTTTTTATTTTTTTTTATTTTTTTTGTCGTGCAATTTTGGGAAGACAGACAAACCTATAATTTACAATTGAAATTGCGTGCTTGTAAAATATGTCATGAACAGATGGATGTATCCAAATATTTTGCGCGCAGATTGGTGTCCGCACTTTTACGATCTCCGCGTGCCACCCCAACTCCCACCCGTTATCTGTCCTCCTTTTTACATTGTCGACAGCGAGGAAACTCCACCCAACAGCGTCGTCGAGTGGCCAGCCCGCCCATTATCCCCACCGACAAATAAGAACTAACTACGCGACCATAGCAAACTGCCAATCGCTTTACTATATCTTCTGTCTCTACGGCGGTCTGACTTTCATTGAAGATTGTCTGCTACTACTAATATTACGTTTGTGTATATCTGTGTGTGTGTGTATATCTGTGTGTGTGTGTATATCTGTGTGTGTATGTGCGCGTGTGTGTGTGTGTCGGTGTCTGTGTGTGTGCGCGTGTGCGTGCGTATGTGTTTGCGTATGTGTGTTCACTTGATTTTCACAGCGCTTGCCTGTGTGCGTTTTTTTTTTTTTTTTTTTTTTTTTCAGAATGAATGCACGAATAAAAAACAATCGTACGAACTTATTTTCGTTTCTGAGAATGATTTTTTTTTTCTTTCCTAGACATATCTTCTCTTGTTAATTGACATAAAGAAAGTGGTCGTGTCAGAATGTTCGCTGTGTATAGGGCCTATAGGCCGATGGGGTGTTTTTTTTTAGAGTCTAAGTCAAGGCGCGCAGCAGAATGGAAAAAAAAACAGTTAGAGTAAAAAACTGACTGAAAATAACCAAGATGTCCCCCAAAATGTATATAGGCTTTTCTTAATAGCAGTCAACGTGAAAAATAATCTATATCTATCTATCCATATATGTTATGTGTGTGTGTGTATGTATGTATGTATGTATGTATGTATGTACACATACAAATATACATATATACACTTTTGTCAACGTTTTGTTTATAGTTTTTTGTTATTTGGGGGTTTTTTTTGCGTTGTGTCTGAAATTTCGAGTTGTGCTACCGGTGAGAGATAGTACGTGGTAAATTTAACAACATACTTATACACAGTGTAACCCGGATATAAGAGACCCGGATATAAGAGTGATTTTCTCTGGCCCCAAATTATTCCCATACTTACCTAAACAAAATAGACCAAACCCGGATATAAGAGAAACTCGGATATAAGAGACTTCTTCTCCGGTCCCGACAACTCTCTTATATCCGGGTTACACTGTATATATATATATACATACATACATATACAGGCTATCCATAAAGGTCGTGTGCACTTTAAAAAATTTATAACTTCATTTATGTTTGCGATAGAAATAATTTCTAAAAAAGGATTAGAAAGAAGTAAATCTATATATTTTAAGGTTTTATTGAGATTTTATTTAATTTTCCACATCTCCTCCATCATTAGCAATACAAAGGGTAATACGATTTTGCAGTTCACGGAAAACATTTGCCAACTGATTTACAGTAATGCCTGAAATCACATTAGTTATTTTATCTATACTTAAAACTAGGTACATTAAACTTTATAACATTTTTTACAGATTATTTCTATCGCAAATACAAATAAAGTTACAAATGTTTTAAATTGCACACGAACTTTATGGGCACCCTGTATGTACACTTATGTAAATATTTGGATCGACCCCT
The DNA here is from genome assembly GCA_963932145.1 of Acanthosepion lycidas. Classification (NCBI taxonomy): domain Eukaryota; kingdom Metazoa; phylum Mollusca; class Cephalopoda; order Sepiida; family Sepiidae; genus Acanthosepion; species Acanthosepion lycidas. The sequence goes on along the minus strand of OZ010588.1, from coordinate 113,469,856 downwards.
TGAAAATGCCTAAAGAAGGGTCGGAAGCGCTTAGGGACAATAGACACCAGGGACAATTTTGACACTGAAAAAACACTGAACCAAAATGAAAAATTTTAGAATACTAGAAAAACTCACTAAATTTCATCTAATTTACTTGGCTGTCATATTCAACAAAACATGTTTGAAAGAAAGTTTGCTTCTCAAATTTACACGTGTATATATATATGCATATATATATGTATATTGATAGATATAAAATGTGTATCTTTCATGTCACATTCTCCCTCTTTTATCTTATATATATATATATATATATATATATATATATATATATATATATATATATATAGGTACTTTCAATGATTCACTAAGAAATAAGCATAACGTGTTATGTTTATGTTATTATTTAGAAAAATTAAAGGATTTTTGTAAAAATTATCCTTAAAATATTATATTCATAAATCCTCGAAATTTTCGTTACAAATTGTTTTTCTTGCGTTA
>OZ010588.1:113441873-113466873 GCA_963932145.1 Acanthosepion lycidas | reverse complement strand
ACATTATCATTGAAAGATGAAAGGAAATCACCATATTGATACATGTTTTAATCATATCTAAGCTTTCGGCTTACATAAAATGACAATTACTTTTCAATATATCAACCAATACACGGACGAAACGATAATGATAGTCTGTTTTTGCTGCATGATAAATTTCAAAGCAACGACTAACTCGTGTATACGAGACGCAGAAGCGAAAATCGCGTCGCAGCTCGTGACGTCACACATGACCACGCGAGAGTGAAAACAAGAAGTATTAAGTATGGGAAGCTGTTGGTATAAACCAATGGCTTCTGTTATCAATTATAGGCATTTGAGAATATTTGTGGAGATTTCGTAGTTTATTTTGTTCAGGTTAGGTTTCAATTGTTTGATGTATTATGTTAGTGACAATATAATGACGTAATAATGTCGTTTTTTGACATATTTTTAAAGTCAAAAAACGACATTATTACGTCATTATTTTTGCACCAACCTAATATATAGCTTCAAGAATTTTTAGTTTTTATTGATTTCCTGTTTAAGTATAGTTGTGTTTTCAACAAGGATTTTCCGGAATCGTGTACGCGGCCAGGCATGTTGTTTTAAATGCCTAATATATATACATATATATATATATGGAATGGGGATTATTCGGAATCTGAACAAAGAACATCTAGGGTGCTCCCTTGACACGAAAACCACATAAATGAGAGGGAAAACTCAAATTATCAAAACCCTTCCAGTGACTGTCACGGTCCATAGAAAGGCACTGCACTTTTTCTTGCACTGGTAGTAACGGAGAGGTATAACTCCGGGATAATAAAACTCGACGGGGGTTGTTCATTGTGCTCGTGCCAAATATTTGCAGCAACTCCTTGCTATCAGCACTTCTGAAAAGTGTGGCAGGTTCTTCACCACTCGAAACAAATCTGTGTGACTAGTCTACAGCTGAAATATATATATATATATATATATATATATATATATATATATATATATATTGCCAATATTAGTGGTCAATATATATATAATAAAATATGATAAAATTTAGGTCAGCGAAACGGTACAAATTATGCATCGAAAAATAATTAATATTTATCTGTATCTCAATCATTTAAGCCGTTATTTAACTCCTCTCATTAAAACTTCTCTCTGTTAAATTTTAATCCCCACCTTCACCATTAGGCCTTTCCTGTTCTTCTTTCTTCTATTACTCTCTCTCTCTCTCTAGAGCTTTCATACATTTCCCTCTCACACTTGTTTCCCCCTCCCACACATACACTCTCGCTAAAATTTTGTTTTTTTATAGCCGGAGTTATATTTTCCGATTTCTTTTTGAGTTTGTAGGTCTGATGAATTGCATCGTGATTACGATTTCAATGTAATAAATTATAACCAAGGAATATTAGTGTTTGAGCCTTTTATATTATATTCTTACTCTGTCCTGGACATTGAGTCCTACCTGGATTCTATCCTCTTGGGAATTTATATATATATATATATATATATATATATATATATATATACATGCATACACTATCCTTACATGTACAATATTTGAATAAAGAAATACAACAAATACATTTTGGCTTTTCGATCGCCTAATTTACCAACAAATAAAATCTAGAAAATCTAGATGAGGTCAGGTATTATTAATTGCAAATCTGTCATAAATCTTTATACCACCTAGTCGTAAATGAGTACAGGTCATATTTATCGCAAATCCATCATCAAATGTTTATATCACCTGGTCGTAAATGATTTCTGATCACATTTATCGCAAAGCCGTCATAAAATTTTCATCACATCTAGTCGTAAATTAGTTCCGGTCATATGTATCTTAATTTTGTTTTAATATCGTTTTCATTATTATTTCTAAAGTGTAGATCACAAACAGCCGTAGAATTTCGCATGTAGATCATATTTGTAAATGTAAATCACACGTTGAGGTGTCGCCGTATGATCATCCTGAAGATGTTAATCCTTGATATGAAAAGCGTTACTTTTTTTTCTATTTAGTCATTCGATTAACAATTTCTAGTCAGAAATATGTAGATCTGTATATGGAAAAACGTACCAAATATTAAGTTACATAAAAGTAATACTACTATCCTATACCTATAAAAATAGAAGAATATTTTGACTAAAATGTATCGAAGAGAAAGTTAGCTCATGAAACATACATATATTTCCATGATATTCATACAAATTCTTTTATATATATATATATATATATATATATATATATATATATATATATATATATATATATATAAATAGATTAGAAATAAACAGAGGGACGAGGGAAACTATCCAACATTAGTTTTTTGAGGGGGTAGATTCCGCTTGTAGGTGGAATTACTAGAAAAAAATCCATTCCCAACTTTATTTCTCGCTGTACGAAACTTGATATATATATATATATATATATATATATATAATGTGTGTATATATATGAGATATGCTATATTTATGGGATAAAGTGCTCGATATCAGGGAGCGTATGTAAATATAAAAGTGAACATTGAAGTCAATCTCTCTTTCTCTCTTTCAATATATATATATATATATATATATATATATATATATATAGAGAGAGAGAGGGGGGGTGAGAGAGAGATTGAAAGAGAGATGAACAGTCTAAAATAGATAGATATGAAAGGAATAGCATAACATAGATTTGACAGATTTGATTTAGATAGATATATAGATAGATATCAAGAGACTAGGATTGATAGATATCAAGAGACTAGGATTGATAGATATCAAGAGACATAGATAGATAGATAGATAGATAGATAGATAGATAGATAGATAGATAGATAGTCACACTACCTCCGAAGACTGTGGGAAAACCTAATGCTAGCAGGGTTGTGTTTTATGACGACATTTCATGATTTGTTTTTTTCTAACTCCCATAAGATCACCAGCGTTACACGAACGAAGTTATTAATTTGGGGTTTGTACTCATCAGGACATTTTTTTTAAATTCCTCTTAAGATGGGATTTTCAGGAATTTTTTCAATGTGTTATTGTGTTCCTATTTTTATCATTCCAAGCACACCTACATGGGCTGTTTTCAATTTTCACATTTCTTTTTGATTTCCAGGTCTTTATACTTCGATAGTTTTCAAATTTCTTGATTGCTATGTTGCAGTCCACGGGGAAAGCTATATCAATTACTAGACAAGTTTTTTTTTTTTCTTTTTGTTTTTTGACAGTTATGCCCGGCCTATTTGATTCAATTTTTTCGTCTGGAAAAATGATGTAATCTCATAGAACTGTGACCGGTGCTGGGTGATGTTCATACCAGTGTTTATTAACATATTTTCCAAAGTGTTTGCACATTGCCCACTGTAAATGTCGCCTTACTCTATCGAGAAAATTTTTATATTCTTTTGGCGCAAGTACATAATATCCTGAGATTAGATGTTCTATGGTTTCCTGATATTTGTCACAGGAACTGTATTTTGGATCCACATTATTGTATATAATAGCTGCCTGAAAGTTCCTAATGAAAAGATTCTGGTTTTGGGCTTCAAGAATAAAGCTTTCCGTTTCAACCTTTAATTCAGATGTTCGTAACCATCGATGATTAACTTTATCAACATCCGCTTTATTAGCCTCGTTCTGGATATTGGCCATACATAGGTTTGTCTTGCCAGCGTTGTTTCATCTGTTCAAGAGCTTTATCCTTGACTTATTTTTTCATAATTTTTGCTGTAGCATTTGGTTCTTGGATTCTGTTTTGGCTTTCTACTGAATCTACTAAATCTAAATCTCGTTTGTATTTACAACCTTTTTTCATGATTGAAATTTTTTTTTTCTGTTTTCATGTTGCTAGACTAATTGTATCATCTATTCCTTCGTTGTTTTCATATATGTTAGTAAACCAATAGTTTTTGTCTTGTATGACATTTTCAGCTGAATAAGACTTCTCCCACCTCCTTTACGGGGTATGTATAGACGATCAACATCAGCCTTTGGATGATGCATGTTATGCTTTGAAAGAAGTTTTCTTGTCTTGAAATCCATTTTTCTGATAGAGTCAAGTCTATTAATGGCCATAATTCGGTGCTGAGAATTCAATTCAGTTCTTAATATCAATCGAATCCTTCTATAATACTCTTTTCGCGCTATTTCTTTCATTTTTTAATGTTAAATTCCTTCACTCATATTTACACAAGCTTCTTCTTGTTCCCAATATTTGATTTTTACCCCAGGATCCAAGCTAATACAGTGAATGAGTAAAAAGATAAAAGGTACAAGTATTCTTAGTCAAAGCGTTTCGGCCACTAAGTGACGTTATCACGGCAAATGCAAGGATTTCGAAAAACCAATAACATTTTATTCTAGTATATACTTGTCATAAAATGAAATTCTTGAATTTACCTTGATAAAGTCGCACAGACGACGAAACGCATCGGTTAATAGTTTTTCCTTTTGACTTTTTATTCGTTGTGCTCTTTTACGGATACACTCAATCTGAAAATAATTTACACAGTGTTTATGGTAAAAAAAACATCATTCAATTTCCTTATCTCCTGTTTGGTTATTGGTTTATTTTTAACAACACCTCCATTGGTTATTTAATACCGACAAGATTTTTAGGATCTTCAGGGTAGGTTTGTATGAATAGAATATGTATTCGCTGTAAGAAATCAACTTGTATATCAGGTTTCATTGACATATTTTCGTTAAAGATGGTGTTTGTGGAAAATCAAATGTATTTCTGGTAATATTATTTTTTTCCAAAAATGTATTACTGGTATTTTTATTGTAAAATATATTTTTTACTTTCATAGTGTTTTGACCCAAGTTTAAGGGATTAACTATTTAACCCATAGTTTGGAACCTGACAGTTGCTAGCCGGAACAACAGCTATTAAGAGGTGGTTCCACGCTCCTCAAAACCATCTGATTAGAGGCCTTGCTGCCAGATGTAGTTTACCTTCATACCGAGGACGCCTTTGTCCTGTGATTCTTGTTGCCGTTGACCCATACACACCGTGTGTTTGTTGAGTATATATTCATTCCACACACACACACAGACACACATACACGCGCATATACACACAAGGTGAAGACAAAAAGATAAGACGAAAAAGTGTGAAATGTATACTTTTTGGAATGAGTTCATGGAAATCCCCCCCACCTCCCAATTAGACATGTCTCCCTCCTACAATTGATGCAAGGAATTTGAAACAACTAGATGTTGTTTTTTTTTTGTAAAGGTAATTTTTTCGGGGAATACCGGCAACTGAGGAAAAGGTTGAGCGTATGGCGAAATGTGTGCCAGTTGATTGTCTCTAAGATGATGTAATAAAATTTAAGAGAGTGTATATCTTCAATAAACTTAATATATTCTTTGAGTTACTACTTTTGTAATCACATTACACACACATACATCTCTCTCTCTCTCTCTCTCTCTCTATATATATATATATATATATATATATAAGTGGCCTGACGATTGCGTTTAGCATGAAACAGTCTGTCTCCTCTGAGTGTTGAAATCAATGTTCACTTTTACATTTACATACGCTCTATCTCTGATACTGACCACTTTATCCCATAAAAATAGCACACCTTAAAACTATATTTCTTCATATATATATATATATATATATGTATATATATATATATATATATATATATATATATATGTATATATATATATATATATATATATATATATATATATATATATATATATATATATATATTAAGACATGTCTCTTTAAATAATTCAGAAAAATTTTGTCTACTTATTTTTAACAGGATCCTCTCAAGGCCAGATTTCTTATTATTCTTATTAAAGGAAAAAAGAAGATTACGATGTAGATGAATAATCATTTTATTCCGAGTACTTTCTTCATCGAATGTGGGATTTCTCATTGGCTATTTCGATTTGCCTTTTCAGAAGGCTACATTTTGAATATCAGGTATTGATATTCTGGTAAGCTGCTGGAATAGGATAAGAAACTTGTCCGTAATTGCGGGAGGGTCAAAAACTTCTCTAAATTATTTAATGAGGTATAGCTTCATGAAAATATGCTGTCAAAATATACGCAATACATATTTATCTGTATCTCACTCATTTAAACCGTTATTTAACTCCTCTCTTTAAAACTTCTCTCTGTTAAATTTTAATACCTACCTTCACCTTTAGGTCTACCTGTTCTTCTTTCTTCTGTTACACCCTCTCTCTCTAGAGCTTTCAGACATTTCCTTATCATACTTGTTTCCCACTCCCACACATAAACTCTCACTAAAATGTTTTATACCCGGATTTATTTTTTCTGATTTCTTTTTGAATTTGTAGGTCTGATGAATTGCATCGTGATTACCATTCGAATGTAATAAATTATAACCAAGGAATATTAGTGTTTGAGCCTTTTATATTATATTCTTACTCTGTCCTGGACATTGAGTTCTACCTGGATTCTATCCTCTTGGGAATTTACACACACACATACATATATATATATATATATATATATATATATATATATATATATATATATATATATATATATATATATTATAATAAAAGAAAGAACAGTGAGATATATAATCCGGTGTTCTCATTGATATTTTTATTTTTAGAAAACAGTGCTCAATGTAAATTTACAGAGAATAAATATTATAAATTAACTGATTTAAAATATGGTTTCTTCGCTACACAGGAATTACCATCTTTCAAAAACTGAAGCTAAAAACTTCAAATTTAATTATATAATTAAATTAAAAGTATTAGTTCTGTTTCATCTTCAAGCGAATTTTGGAATAACTTATTTTTAAATTTAGTGAGTTTTAAACGCACATATAATTTATAATTTCTTGTTTCCAAGGATACAGAGAAATCCAATCATTTAGAAAGGGGAATTGATACAACAATAGTTAATAAAAATGAACACGCTACCGACCCTGTCTAAATGATAATTTATTACATATATATATATATATATATATATATATATATATATATATATATATATATATAAAATTAAACATCAAAGTCAACACTTAGAGGCGACAGGCTGTTTCATGCTAGACACAATCGTCACTCTTCTCAGTGTTGACTGCAATGTTCACTTTGATAATTGAGCATTTTATCCCATAAATATAGCACACCTTCTTCATATTATATATATATATATATATATATATATATATATATATATATATATATATATATATATATATATAGCTGCCACAGTGCTGTATTAATTGCGAAGAGCTTAGCATTATAACAGCAGCAGCAGTTGTCAAATACCCTTTCTTCCAAAATGTCCAACGAGATTCATCCCTAGACAGACTGTTTCGCTATAACACAGCTCTTCAGTGTGGCTAGAAACGCGATTGTTTCAAGCCTGGATCGAAACTCAACCGATTTGACATCAGTCAGACACTGGATATCTGGGAGCTGTTAGAGCTTGTTCTGAGCACGGTAGTCATGTACTTTCTGGAACGGTATCAGGGTATCAGCCATTTTTCCAGCAACGTATAGTATATATGAATTCAACCTGGTTTCGTCGTGACCGGAGAAAATGCTGGGTTCGCTCTGTAACGAAGAAAAATAATAGCTTGATCATTGAGATACTGAAAGTTATAAGCTATCCACCCGCCTTCCATTCAGAGCAAGTCTGAGAAGAGATCAACGGTGAGGCTTATCCTACCCTGACTCAGACTTTGAGGTAGTGAGGCGGGAGGTTAAGTCCTTTCTCCCACAAAGCTGCATAAAGGATTTTGAAATCTGCCGTCTGGAAAGTTACAATTTCACATTCATTGAGCTGTTAGACCTAAATCAGTGTGGCGATCAGTTTGGTTGCTGATTTTACCAACCTCCCTAAAAGGCAAGATGTGACACAAGGACAGTTTTAACGTAGGGCGATTCCAGACCGTAGGCTCATGCAAAAATTGCTCGTAGATCCCATATACACAAGGCTCGGGTTTGTCTACCTCTGCAAACGAAACTCTGCCCTTCGGCATAGGCTAGTTTGGGTTCCTCTCCGCCCAGAGGCAGAAGTTCGACAAGAGAGGAAGAGAAAGCCCCCTAGCTGATTTCTCAGATCGAGCTCTACCTAGAAAATGAGAGAAAATTGATTGTAACTTGTAATGTCGTAAAACCCAAACTAGTATAGTTTCATCGTCAACGAACTGATCCCGAATTTCCTTCAGTCCATTACGAACGGCTTCACCCTTAATAGCAGTCCTTATTTGGAACGTTTATTGCCTTGATGGTTATCAGTAAGAGGTAGAGCCCGAAATTCGATTTGCAGGCCGGCAACACTAGACTCAAGCAGCGGAAGTTTAAATATCTGAGAAGCGTCTTGACAGAGGACGGTAAATGCGACACTGAGATACGTAGGCGTATTGGGATGACCAAAGACGTATTCCAAAAGATGGGCATTGTATTGTGAGACAGGAGGATTTCTTTGGTAACAAAGAAAAGAATACTGAGCTTCTACATGACATCTGTCCTTCTTTACGGCAGCGAATGTTGATGGTTCCTCAAAGATGAAAAAGAGACTCGAGGCAACGCAGATGTGGCTCTACAGAAGGATGCTAAGGATATCGTGTGGACAACGATGAGGTCTTAGAGAGGATGCAAACAAAGAGGAGGCTTATACTTAACATCAGAAAGAGGCAGCTGAAGTTTCTGAGACACATAATGAGGAAGGAGGGCCTGGAGAATCTGATACTCACGGGTTGAATAGAGGGAAAGAGAGACAAGGGCAAACAACGCATGACATATCTATCGGGCTTAAGCAAGTGGATCTCAGAACGTAGTCTGGGGTAGGTGGCAGAGGGAAGGAACTTACTGTGAGCTGCAAGGGATAGAGAGAGGCGGAGAGCCATGATCTCCTACGTCCTGAAAGGACACGGCACATAGAAAGCAAAGAATCCTCCATATGCATATAATCAAAATTTGGTACTTTCTTTTCTTTTGTTCATACGATACGATAAATTCAGTCAACCCCTACCATTAAATTGATCAAAATCTAATTTTTCTCACGAGTAAGTAAAAATCAAAATGTCTGTCTCGTAATTTGAATCACGTTTCTTCTCGTTTGTGCAGATTTTTGCTCTCGCGAAATAATTATTTTCTGATGAGGCTGATTCATCGGCATTGACGCTCAATTTGAATAGTTTACATTGCAAACTGGTGACGGAGGTTAATGTCTAGTTTCAAATTATAGAAACTGTAGCACCCAGTTGTCAAAATTTAACAAGATCTACAAAGATATAGCGAACTTATGAGCAAAGGAAATATCGTTACTAAATAATTAAAATCCCTTTGAAATTTTCATAGGTTATACAACAATCAACATCAAACTGATGCAAATGTTGTCACCGATGCACAAATAGCTTTATCTTGTTCCTTTCTTTGAAAACCAGAATTCCCTGAAATATGATGCCTTGCCATTCAGATCAGTATGAGAAAGAGAAGGATTCTTCGACACAAATGGATAAACGCACACATTTTACTACCTAATTGTTCTCAATTTGCTAATAGGAAATAACTAGTTTCAGTTAATACTCACCAGTCTTTGTCTGGCTTGTAGGTCTTTGTATCGCTTGTAGGTTTCTTCCACTAGACAAGGCTATGTGATTATTATTCCATGGGATTGATCTCACAACTGCGATAAAGGCAGATAGAATTTAACCAACGCTTTACTCTACCAGGCCACGTGTATCATAACCTAAGCAACTGGATTTTGTTAAGTGATGGTAAAAAAAATCATTATTTATAATGACTGGCCCCTCGTTTCTGACTACACCCTTTTACTAGAATGGACATCTAATTCTTTTTGCAGATTCTTCTTCAGACACATTTGTTTCTTCAACATTCGCTGATATCGCATGTGGTCTACACTGCAAATATTTTCAGCGGACCTTAGTTAAGCGATTTCTAGAAGATAGTGCATAATCTGTCGTGATCAGTTATGGAACAAGACAAGTAGGTTTAAAAGGGGCCGGTGCTTGCTACTACCTCCCCTGAGGCTCAAGCAGTGACACTCGTTATTTTATAAACATTTGCTTTTTTTCTTGATTTACATTTATATACGTTACAAATTAAAATAAGCACAGCTGACTATTTGGGGTCTTCTTTATGTCCAAATTTGAATTCGTGTTGCTCAAAAAAAAAAAAAAAAAACACTAGATAAAATTCACTATTTTTTTCCCATAATGTTAAATGTGTTAAACTTTAACAAGAAAAATTTCAAGTTGATGTTAAGATTTACCACAAAACATTGTTAATTTTAGATGGTATGTTCATTATGACATGTCTCTAATTTGTATTGAGATATATTGTATTATCTTCAATTTTTCTAGTTGAATTATTCACCTATATTGCATAGGATCCATTGTTGTACATAATTAGGTTACAATAAAAATTACATTTCATACAAATACTACCTATGTAAAAGAGTTGAGGGACGTATTATAGATTAGGTGAACTGGGCCGATTCATAGATTTGATGACCTGGCCCGTATCATAGATATGGCGAACTGGCCCGAATCCTAGATTTGGTGAACTAGCCTGTATCATAGATTTGGTGAGCTGACCCGTATCACAGATTGTGTGTACTGGCCAGTATCATACATTGGGTGAACTGGCCTGTATCATAGATTAAGTGAACAGGCCTGTGTCATAGACTGGGTGAACTGGCCTGTAACATAGATTTGGTTAACAGGCTCGTATCATAGATTTGGTGAACTGTGCCGTATCATATATTTGGTGAACTGGCCCGTATCATAGATTGGATGAACTGGCCCGTATTACATATTGGGTGAACTGGTCCGTATCATGGATTTTGTGAACTGGCCCGTATCATAGATTTGGTGATCTGTCCCGTATCATAGATTTGGTTAACTGGCCCGTATCATAGATTTGGTGAACTGGCCCGTATCATAGATTTGATAAACTGGCTCGTATGATAGATTCGGTGATATGTCGCGTATCATAGATTTAGTGACCTGGCCCGTATCATAGATTTGGTGAACTAGCCCGTATCATAGATTAGGTGAATTGACCTGTATCATAGATTTGGTGAACTGTCCCGTATCATAGATTTGGTGAACTGGCTCGTATTATAGATTTGGTGAACTGGCCTGTATCAGATTTGTTGAGCTATCCCGTATCAGAGACTGGGTGTACTAGCCAGTATCATACATTGGGTAAACTGGCCTGTATCATAGATTTGGTGAACTGTCCCGTATCAGAGCCTGGGTGAATCTGCCCGTATCATAGGTTGGGTGAAATGGCCCGTAACATACATTTGGTTGACACGCTTGTATCATAGATTTGGTGATCTGTCCCGTATCATAGATTTGGTGATCTGTCCCGTATCATAGATTTGGTGATCTGTCCCGTATCATAGGTTTGGTGAACTGTCCCGTATCATAGATTTGGTCAAATGGCTCGTATCATAGATTTGGTGAACTGGCCCGTATCATAGAATTGGTGAACTGTCCCGTATCATAGATTTGGTCAAATGGCCCGTATCATAGATTTAGTGATCTGGCTGTTATCATAGATTTGGTGAGTTGGCCCATGTCATAGATTTGGTCTACTGGCCCGTATCATAGATTTGTTTAACAGGCTCGTATCATAGATTTGCTGAACTCTCCTGTATTATAGATTGGATGAACTGGCCCGTATCATAGTTTGGGTGAATTGGCCCGTATCATAGATTCGGTGGCAGCTACGAGATACTTGCACAGGCACTTCGTTTAAAACATGGGCCACACTGCTAGCGCAGTCATCTACAGCTTCTGAACATTTTCAAGAAACAAATTACACCAACATTGCTTGAGTTATCGGCGGTAATTTTTTTTACCACTTCTCGATGGTGCCTCACGTTGGGATCCTCTCTGAGCCCAACCTCCTGGGTAATTCCATCATGGTGAGATTCGAACGCGGATCGCTTTGGTTGAAATGTTTCCCGATCCTTTTTTTTCCTACTTTTTAAAATGTGATGCATTTTACTTTCATTCCGACCACATCTTAATTAACTTAGAAATTTCAACCCTGCTCTTATTAAGCCAACCATTGTATATAACCCCTAACATTAAACACTCGAAAATGCGCCCACTGAACGGGTAGAGCACAACAATAAAAACAGGGCAAAAATTCGTTATTTTTCCAGCACTATTGTTTTATGAGACGTCCTTGCCAACATTCGGTTTTTATATTGATATCAATTGGAACGATTATATCGAATCAATTGTTAAGAAAGTGAATTCACTATATTGTATTAAAAAAGTTTTCTCACCAGAATCAATCTTGCGCATTTTTAAGATTATCATTCATCTCTGTATTGAATATTACTGCCACATACCGTCTGGTCCTTTTCTTATATATCTAGAGTTTCTTAGCAAAATTCAAAGAAAAATCTGCAACTTTATCGGTTTAGATTTGGCATCTCGCCTTCAATTAGTTATCCACTCGCGTAATGTTGCTCTTCTGTGCCAATTCTATAAACTTTTTCATGGTAATTGTTCTGATGAGCTTTCCTCTTTGGTATCCCGACTTTATGAATTTTAGCGTAGTACTACATTGGCAACTAGGTTTCATTATTTTATTCTTAAAATTAAAATTATATAAAAGCATTTTGATTTGAATAGTTTCTTTTCTCACCTGTAAATATCTCTACGGATTTCTTGCTTTCCTGACGAATAGAATCCTCACAAATTTAAATGCAACGCCAATCTTCAGCCTTTTGTTTTATTCTTTATCACTGTTCTTTTATTGTCCGTTCTCTTCAATAACTCTCTTTATCACTCTCTTTTTATCTCTCTCTTTATCACTCTCTTTTTTCACTCTCTTTTTATCTCTCTCTTTTTATCTCTCTCTTTTTTCACTCTCTTTTTATCTCTCTCTTTTTACCACCCACTTTTATCATTCTCCCTTTACCACTTTTTTTATCCCTCGCTTTTTATCTCTCTTATCACTCTTTTTTATCACTCTCTTTTTATCACACTCTTTTATCACTTTCTTTTAACTCTCTCTCTCTCTCTCTCTTTATCACTCTATTTCATCACTCATTTTTCTTTCTCTCTCTCTTTTTGTCACTCATTTACCTCTCTCTTTTTTTCTCTCTCTCTTTTACTCTCAGTAAACTTTTGCGGCTTTATCGCCTTGCTTGGAGTGAAATGATTTTTAAACAAACCTCCGGTGAGACGCCTGTTAAATATGAGAGAGAAATTTTAAAGCATAGCGGCTACAATTAAACAAATATTTAATAATCAGAAAACGACATAGTGAGAAAAGAAGGCCTAGAGAAATGATTAACCATAGGTCCTAAAGACAGCTAAACTAGCAGGGCAGTTAGCTACCTAACGACTGAATGTGCAAATGGATGGCAGGACAAGACTTTTATGACTTCTTAATAGCTGCTCATGCTATCTTTCACTTTCGCTAAGATTAAACTTTCAGGAAAGAAATCTGATAGCATCGTTTTTTTCTCTTGAATATAAATGAAAATTAATGTTTGCTGTATACGACCTCGACTCACTCGGTAATGTTTTTTTAAAAGATTATGAAAATATGTGAACCAAGTAAAAAGCGATATTTAGTATTTAGCATTTTATAAAGAAATAAATTTAAAAAGAAATGTTATTATTCAATTTTTTTTTAAATTTATAAAGTCTACTTCAATTCTTTACTCCTAACGCTTGTTCTTTCCTATGCTAATATAAGTTCACACAGTAAACCTCTATCATGACTGGCTCTTGTGCCTTATATTGTGTGAACATGCAATCCACTATATTAAGAGCAATTATTTTTGTTCATTCGATGATTGTGTGAATCTGCCAATAATTGCTTCCGCATCCAATTCATATAACAAATTCCTTTTCAATAGATAGAAAAATGTAGAGTTCCAAATTCTTCTCAGAGAAATTCTTAACCTTGTCATTATGATCTTTAGTTTTGAAAATGTCCTTTCATATTGGAATTGAAGAACTGATAGTGTGCAGATGATTATATAAATTCTTTTAATTCCTTTTTATTACTAAAACAATTGTCAGTGTTTTTTTATTTATTGCATTTTATATGATATAGGAAGCCATGCCTACTAGCCATAACCTGAACAGTGCGCAACTGAATAAAATATCGTTTGACAATGTTTAATCTTCGTACCCCAACAAATTAGTTTGTCAATGTGTACACTTTTGACTCGCTCGGCAATGTTTATTTGAAAGATTATCAAAATATGTGACATTTACCACTTTATAAAGATTTATTATTTAACATTTTATAAAGAAATAAATTTGAAAAGAAATATCATTATTCAAACATTTATAAAAATTTACAAAGTTTTCAAAATATGTAAACCGGCCACAATGCAAAATTTATTATTTACCATTTTATAAATATATAATTGGGAAAACCAGGTTTTTATTCATAATTTAAAAAAAAAAATATCTATGAATCATAGAAGAAGAAAATTTCAATAAACCTGATTTTGCAGACATTCTACATATTCTTCTCAAATTGCATTCTATCTCATATTACGTTTTGTTTTAATTTTTTTCAATTTTTTATAATCGATGTCTAATCAATAGCAATCCACGGCCCGAAACACTATAATTATAGCCTAGCCCACTTATTATTCTGTTTTTTTTTTGTTTTTGTTTTTTTTGCAAAACTATATTTTGTAAATATCTTAAAATCTTTGATAATTTTTTTCTAAAAATGCCTTGAAAATCTACCAATACATTATCTATTCTCCGCCACGTGCCGACTGATGAACTGCTAAGCAGCTTCATTAACACAATTAGCGAAATTGGTGAATTGATTTCTTTGGAATGTTTGGCAAATCTTTGACTAATTGCCAATCGATTCGAACTTTATAAAATGGTGAATAATAAAGATTTCATTAGAAATGCTTCACATTTTTTAATAATTTAGTATTTCTTTAAAATTATGAATAAAATATTCATATAAAATAGTAAGTTATAAATATTGCATAGCAGGAGTTCTAATTGCATTAGTTTTTAGAATGTTGTAAATATAAAATTATTCTTGTAAAAATAAGTCATCTTAATATTTTTGTTCTTACAAATTAAACTTAGTACAACTGATCATTAAAAGAAGAAAAATTATCGCGGATTTTAGACTCCATTCTGGAATTTTTTCGTCTAAATCCTTGAATTTCTTTTGTTCATGCAGAGTCTCTTAAAATCTATTTAAAATTCACTATTTTATATCGATAATGCTGAATACGTTAAATTATTCAACATTTTAGCAAGAAGAATCTTCATGTTAAAAATTATCGCAAAGCATTTTGATTTATTTAAAATGGACTGACCTATTATTATAACATGTCTCTAATTTGTATTTGTATACATTGTATTTATTTTAAATTTTTCTAATTGAATTGTTCACTTATATTCGATATGATCCATTATTGTAGATAATTAGGTTACAGCAAAATTTGCATTTTATATGAATGCTACCTTATAAAATTTGAGATGTAGTAGGGTGTGGGGCTCTGGATGATAGAAATGGCGGGAAACACCCAAACACTTGCATCGGACCTGTCTCCACTTTTAAAAATATATTATCATCTATAATATTGTTCATGTTTCCGAAGGGGTTGGTTCTTTAGAAAATTACCATGTTATTCTTCAGCTTTGACGGAATGTCGACGATTACATGAATTCTCCTTTTGAAACTGAAATGAATCTTCTTATTTCTTTTCAGCGCCTGTACAATTATGTGTCTCCACAACTACCTGCTTTTTGTTGCTGTAAGTAACTTTTTCATCTTTCCTTTCTCTCTTTACTTTTATTTTACCATCCATTGAAACAAACCAGTAAATTTGGGAGCCCATTTTTCCCTTGCTTTTTCACCTTGCCTTCAATACGTCCGGTAAGCGCTAAATTCTCTATGCTTCTGTCCGCGTTATGCCCCAGAAATTTCGTTTGTCTCTTTCTGCAAGTTATGACATCTAGTAATGCTAGGATTAGTTTCTGAAAGGCATCATTCCCTATTTCAAATTTCTTTATCACATGTTCTTCCCCCCATTAATTCATTACACAAATAATTACATTTACTCGTCTGCTTGATTTTGACGTCCCCATTATGTAGCTCACACTTTTTTCTCTGTCTCTTTTGCTGACAACCATGCATTCTATTTTCGTAACATTAATTACATGAATCAAAATTATCATCGGATTTATTTCTATTTCTGGGATCAGAAGTTATTATTTACATTCGGACTAATGTCTTCGTCTTTGTTGTTATTATGAAAACCTTTCCATCGTAGTGGCCTTCTTCAGTTAGCTGTCAATCAGGGTAACCTTCAGGGAATATTGAGTGAACCCGTTACAACATATAAACTACCTAGTGAGCACGAATAAGTGGATGGTGGAACAAGGTTTAGTGGAAACTGTGGAGAGCCGTTATCGCCAACGTCCTGAAGGGACATGGCACATAGTAGAAGAAGAAGTGGGGTAATTGCAGATCGCGTCATCGATTGCTTCTTCGACGTAACGTGATGTGCAATCTATTTGTGGTGAAGCCATTATAGTTTGAAATGGTTTGGCCATTCGTTTCATAGTAGCCTCTACGACGTTTATAATTCCTCGATTAGATGTTAAAATTCAGCTGTTTAATCTGAAATGTTTTGGGAATAGTTTAAACTTCGTAACCGAAAAACAAACAATCGTTGTTTCAAAAGGATGGCTTTACTATTCACACCGATTTTTACTGTATACGACCTCAACTCACACGGCAATATCTATTTACAAGATTAGGAAAACATGTGACCCAAATACAATATATATCTGTTTTTTGTTTTTTTATTATTCAAAAATCAAAATTTTCAAAATATCTGAACCAACTGCTAAGATTTATTAATCACTATTTTAGAAATAAATTTGAAAATTTAAATAAACCTGATATTTCCGGATATTTCAAAATACAAGTGTTCCTCTAATAACAAATAAAACAATTACAAGCTTTCTAATATTCCAATAAATGTCTGCAAAATTAATTTTTGAAATCATCGCCTTTTCAATACTTTAACCGCCATATGTAAAATGTTCAGAGACATCCGTTAATACAACATGTCTTGACGTCACTCTATGACGTCATATACATATTTCTAATTATCTGGACTTCTTAAATTTTTATGTTTATACATTCTTTTTATAGATACAAATATTTAAGTAAAAACTCTGTTTATAATAAACAGTATTAAACCGGCCTGAATGTCCGAGAAATTTCCATAGAAAATATTCGCTCTTTGACAGGAATCGAACATGTATCCTATACGGAAACGTCATATAGCCTGACGTGCCTTTAACCGATTGGCCCACAGAGGAGCGTTCAGTTAGCGAGGTTGATTTTACTGAAATATTTGTATCTATAAAAAGAATGTATATCATTAAAAATAGGTAGACATACAGTCAACGACAAATTTTACAGTTATTCTTTGTTTTTGAGAATTTCCAACAAAAATAATAAATACTATTTATTTGAGTGTTTATTTATGAGAATAATTTTATATTTACAACATCCTAAAAGTGCGAACCTACTAATACAATGTGATGTTTATCATTTACCATAATTTTGAGTCTTATTAAAACTCCAATCATCACTTTTTAAATCAATAAACATTGCTGAGGAGTGAATGCATTTAAAATAATAGCGGTGTCAAAGGAAAAACATCCCTTGGGACACGGGGAGTTTTTTTGTGGGTACTAATGTTTGCCATTTTTTAAAATTTGAAGTTAACCTTTTATAATTTGTAGTTTTACGGCCATGTGACATTGAATCACCGGTTCTAATACTATCATCGATGTTAAGCAACTAGATGGGTGACCGCTTGGGAATAACAAATGCAGTCAACTTGGATGTGAGGTGGTGTAATGGATAATTATTCAGAATTATTAATCGGAGAGCCGAGTTCCAATTCCCGTTGGGTTCGTTATATTAACTTATGCTCAAATACCATTGGGAAAGGCATGGTGTTAAATTTTCTCCCCCAAGTTATGGGTTAATTAGTAAAACTTGCATCAGTAAATCACTATTATATGAAAAAGAATTCTTGCAATCTAAAAATATTTTCTGGGTTTAAATAACCTGCAAAGGATTGATAAGCCGAAAAAACGAATCAACCGATTTTTCAATTTGAAGTTCAACTTTATTTTATTTGAGGGTAACAGGTGTAGTTTTAATGACGTTTTTTATTTTTACCTCTATTCTTTATGAATTCTTCTTCTTTTTATTATTATTATCATTAGTAGTAGTAGTAGTAGTAGTAGTAGTAGTAGTAGTAGTAGTAGTAGTAGTAGTACTAGTAGTGAATGAGAGAGAAGTATGGCAAAATAATTAATAGTAGGATACAAATATACAAAGTCCAATATAACCATGATAACAGCCAGTCTGATAATGGTATACCAGGTACATCCATCACAGCCAAATGTGCGCGACATGGTGGTAGGTTTTGTTAAAATTTACAAAGCCCAATAATATACTCTTCTTCTTCTTCTTCTTCTTCTTCTTCTTCTTCTTCTTCTTCTTCTTCTTCTTCTTCTTCTTCTTCCTCCTCCTCCTCCTCCTCTTTATCTTCTTCCTCCTCCTCCTCCTCCTCTTCTTCTTCAACCTCTTCTTCTTCTTCTTCTTCTTCTTCTTCTTCTTATTATTATTATTATTATTATTAATATTAATATCATTATAAGTAGTAGTAGTAGTAATAGTTGTAAATGAGAGAGAAGCATGGCAAAAAATTAATGGTGAGATACAAATATACGAAAAAACAATATACACTTCTTCTTCTTCTTCTTATTATTATTATTATTATTAGTAGTAGTAGTAGTAGTAGTAGTAGTAGTAGTAGTAGGAAGAGGAGGAGGCAAAAATATTAATGGTGCAATAGAAAGTCCAATATAACCATTATAAGAGCCAGTCTGATAATGGTATAGCAGGTACATCCATCACAGCCAAATGTCCGCGATATGGTGATATTTTTATAAAATATGCAAAACTCAATAATATACCCTTCTTGTTATTATTATTATTATTATTATTATTATTATTAGTAGTAGTAGTAGTAGTAGTAGTAGTAGTAGTATTAATAGTAGTATTAGTAGAGGAGGATAAATAGGCATTGAAAAAGCAATCACCAAATGTAGAACAAAAATGAATTTTATCGAGAAACAATAAGGAAGGAAAAGAGTAAAAAGAATTTCCACCCTTAAATAAAAATAAAAAAAATTATTAATATCCTGTATCCTGGTGGTCGATGAAAGATCAAGGATTCCATGAAAGGGTCGAAGGTGTAAAAAGTTTGTGGACCCCTAGTCTAATTCGACCTACTCTAAGTGATATATAAAAGCAGACCGCAATTTTTCACACACCTATGCTACAATCCTCACGACAAGCGGCTTTCACCCGATACATCTACCAGTCTAATTACCCTCATCTTTACCGCCTTGACACCCGCTCCCCTCAGCGCCAACCTGTGGCCTTTGATGTCTATGTTAACGATTTACCAGTAAGTAGAGACTGTGGAGAAAAAGTGAACCTTGTTACTAACAATCGTGCATGGCTTTGTGAAAGAAAATATATGGACCTAAGTAAGCTGCTTCAGCGTTTACAGGCTATTCACACAGACCACAACTACTGTATTGCGGGTTATCCATTAAGAGCTCTATAATAGTAGCCTTATACCACACAAAGTACAGATGACGAAATAAATAAATACTTGTGTCCAAGTTAACTTAAGCTTCTATATATATATAGGCTAAAAGGTTAGGACAACCATATATTTCTTTAAAAAAAACATCTTAAATGAGTTTTTATTTTTATATTCTTTTAAAGTATGAGATAAAATTTCTGTGATTACGGTGTATTTGCTTTTATTTTAACAAAAAAATAAGCACTTGACAATAAAGAATTATCAGCATTTTATTTTGTTTTCGTCAATAAAAGGACAACGAAAACGATTCCAAATTTAAACATTTTGGTAGTAAGAGGAACCTGGCGGGAGACTGAAAAAGAAAAGAAAATATACTTTAGGGAATACATTTTTATCTTTTACTTAAAATAATTTTTCCCTAGATAGATAGATAGATAGATAGATTGATAGATGGATAAAGAAAGCTTCAGTTTTTGAAACATGGTTATTACTGTGTAGCGAAGAAACCATATTTTAAATCAGTTAATATATATATATATATATATATATATATATATATATATATATATATATATATATATATATATATGGTGTTTAACGAAAAAAGGTACCCACTATTGAATTGTCATTAAATGCAGTGCTTACTGACTCGCAAGTAAGTTTAATGGTTAAAATTAAATATTATTAAGGTTTCTTGATCCATAAAGAAGGTTAAGAGTTTAAATTAAATATTAAATGAAATTAAATGCAGAAATAAGAAAATATCATGAAATAGTAGAAATCAACAAGTGTGCATATTATGCGGGAGACGATATATATATATACATATACATGCCATTACGCAGACAGTACTGTTTGGTTGTATCACAGCTCCTCAGTGCAACTAGATATCTGAATAATTCAACCAAGGATCGAAACCCGACCATTTTGATATCAGTCAGAGATTCTACCGCTGAGCTATCACCATTCAGCAGGGAGCAGAACCTAATTCTAGCCTATTGGTTTTACAAATGTAAACAAACGTCAATCAGTCAGAGGGCTCCAATTCATCTTACTGAATATTTTTACATTAGCGTAGGTGGTTGTTGTTTATAGAATTGTTTATCTCTCAATTGAAGTATATTTTTCAAGAGCTTAATTATGTCATTCGTCAGACAATACTGTTTCGGTGTATCACAGTTCCTCAGTGCATCATTTCTTAACAATTATAAGAAAAAACATGTTATAAACCGTTACATAAATGTAATCATGTTTCAGCACTATCAGTCCTTCTTCAGGTAATGGTGGTTAACTCTAAAGTAAAAAATAAATATTATTAAGCTCTAGTCTGTATTGGACACTTTTTAACTTATAATGTTTGGATAATGAAAGTGACCTACTTTACACTTGGATATATATATATATATATATATATATATATATATATATATATATATTGATCAATAAAAAATATTAAAAAATTAATATCTTCAGACACACTGTGTTGTATATTAATATTCTTTCGTTTTCATTATTATTTCATTTAGATTCCTCGACTAGTTTCGCCCAACATAGCCATCATCAGGAAAGAAAAATTTCTGCTTGTTAGTAGCATTGAATATATATATATATATATATATATATATATATATATATATATATATATATATATATATATATATATATATATATATGTAAATGACAATAGGAAAACTGTAATAGTTGCCGACGTGTTTCGTCCAATGTGGACTTTCTCAAGGCAAAAAAAAAAAAAACACGGAATAAATTTATTTAAACAAAATAACTAATGAGAACAAAAACAAAATGTCCTTAGCAACTGGAAGAATTTAGAGAACGCTATTTTCATACTGTTAACTGAAAATTACGTCAATTACTGTCACGTGTGGAGATATTGTTTTTATTGCTGTGTTGACGGAAATATATATATATTCGGTACCGCCATGGATTTTCTAAATAAAACGCAAAACCATATTTTAAATAATTTAAATACCTTCTTTGAAGTTAAACTTCGTTTCTAATTGAAAGATACTGACCAAAAATCCAAAGTAAAAGAAAAATAAAGTTCTGAATTTTCTTCTTTTTAGCTATTTTAAAAACATTGCCATGTTTTTTCGTTACTCATCAACTCATAGAACTGCCATTTCATACGAAAAATGCAAACAACAAATTTAAAATTATCTTTAAAATTCAATTTTTTAAATATATTAGTAAATTTAAGGATTAAACTGTATTTTCTAAAAGTGATGTTTACATTTCACTTAAAACAGAAAGAAAATGTTTTCTTTACGCACGGTAGCCTGTCGGGGTCAAAGGACAAAATAGAAATACTGTAATTCCACCGCTATCCGAAAAAGCGCGAAAAGGGAAAAAGAAAACCTAAGGAAATACAGAAGACCAGCAATCCACTCAACAAAAATTTGTTATTTATGTTTTAAATTAATTTTTTTCTTTAACCTTTCATAATCAATAGTTTAACAATATAATTTTTATTCTATACACTTCTATTAAACTTAATATAATGAATAAATTTGAAAGTATGAAAGCGCTGTCTAATGAAAAATAAAACGTATATATAATTTGTGTCAGATTTATGTGAAAAGAAAAATATTTATTATTTTAAGAGTAATTTTTTTTTAAATTACAAGATTCTTTTGTGAGAATGAAATAGTTTCGTTTTTTTTCTGAAAATTCTCTTGGTGGCGATGGGAACAAATTATGTAAGAAATATATGACAAAGATTTATTTTTAGATTCTTTTGAAATTAATATCATAATGCTCTTCCTATACTGAATAGTGGTTACACAAGATGAGATATCAGAATTATGTCCTTTTTGTACATCCATACCAAAAAATAATCTAACAGTTGCTAAAAGAAAAAAGAAAGAAAATTCTTTTAAAAATAGGTGTACACTCGAAAAGGGAATTAAACATTACATTTCTTTTTAATATACAATTAAATCTCTTTATTTTATAAAAGAAAAGTAACGTGACAAATTTCAAAATTGCGCTGTAAAATTACAAATATGTTTATTTAAATAAATATTAAGTCTTGATTTTTGTTTTAGATTTGAAATAAAATAACGTATTTTATTAAATTAAATCTCAAAAATCATGTTTTTGAGTTTCATTGAATTATTTCAGTGAATTGTTTCATTGTATCGCTCCATTGAATTGTTTCAGTGAAATGTTTCAGAGAATTGTTTCATTGTATCGCTTCATTGAATTGTTTCATTGAATTGTTTCATTGTATCGCTCCATTGAATTGTTTCAGTGAAATGTTTCAGAGAATTGTTTCATTGTATCGCTTCATTGAATTGTTTCATTGAATTGTTTCATTGTATCGCTCCATTGAATTGTTTCAGTGAAATGTTTAGGAAAATTGTTTCATTGAATTGTTTTAGTGAATTGTTTCATTGTATCGCTCCATTGAATTGTGTCAGTGAAATGATTCAGAGAATTGTTTCATTGAATTGTTTCAGTGAATTGTTTCATTGTATCGCTCCTTTGAATTGTTCCAGTGCAAAGTTTCAGAAAATTGTTTCATTGAATTGTTTCAGTGAATTGTTTCATTGTATCGCTCCATTGAATTGTTTCAGTGAAATGTTTCAGAGATTTGTTTCATTGAATTATTTCAGTGAATTTTATTTAGCAAAATGCAAGCCAAATTATTCGTAAGTTCACAATCGATATTGCATGAACTTTTACTGAAATAATATTTTCAATAATATCTTTTTTTTTTGTATAACTGTAAATATCTCGAACTCTACTTCAAATTAAAAAGAATGCACTAGATATCGAAAAGGAAGGGCAAAATATGCCCCACCCAAGATTTCCCCAAAGGCTTTTTATAAAAAAACATCCTATTCAGTAAAAGAAATCATTCATTAATGAACTGGACATTTCCTTTGAACCGGTTAATTCTCTGATTTCTGGGAAATATTTTAAACAATGGGTAGAGAGATGTGTTGCTTTCAATTCCGAAGAAAAACACCATCCATTTTGATAGGTACCTAACACACACACACACACACACACACACACACACACACACACACACACACACACACACACATATATATATATTTATATATATTAAAAAGAAGAGAGAAACTGCCAACATTTTGGTTATAATGTTGATTTTTTTTAACTGCATATTATTCTTTATTTTCCATAATTTTGCAACACCCGTCTCGGGTCTCGTGTCAGGGAAAGAGTTGATATTTTCACATATTCTTAAGATGAATTCATTTTCCTTATGCTTTTCGATAATAAACATTCTCTTTTTTGCGTGGTAGTATATATATATATATATATATATATATATATATATATATATATATATATATATATATATAGTACAGATAATAAATGCGTTGGTATATATATATATATATATATATATATATATATATATATATATATGTATATATATATATATATTAAAAACATGGGATCATCAGGATGAACTGATGATCCCATGTGGTAAAACCTAGGTAGGTTCTACCAGGCTCATTAGGATTTATTTTCTTTTTACTTTTGCTCTACTTAGTGTATTGAATACTCTTCGTTTTAACTTATTACTCACCGGATTTTTTCTTTGTACTAGACATTTAAGTTATCTGGACGATTTTTTTCGTCCTGTTAGGAGGTTTCTGGTGCTTTCTTTTTTTTTTTTTCAATTTTTCTTCGGATGACATTTTATTTGAAAATTGTGCTATCCAGGTTTTTTTCACCCATTATATATATATATATATATATAGGCTGTTTCATGCTAGGCGCAATCGTCAGGACTGACGATTGCATCTAGCATGAAACAGTCTTCAGTGTTCAATTTTATATTTATATACTCTCTATCTTTTGATATTGAACACTTTATCCCATAAATATAGCACACCTTAAAACTATATTTCTTAATATATATATATTATGAAATGGACAAAGTCCGACAATCATTTTAAGACATTTTTATGTTTATACGTTCTTTTTATAGATACAAATATTTAAGTAAATGTTCTGTTTATAATAAACAGTATAATAACTTTACCGGCCTGAATGTCCAAGAAATATTCAGAGAAAATATTCGTCCTCGACAGGAATCGAACCTGTATCCTATACGGAACCGTCATATAGCCCGACGTGCCTTCACTGATTGAGCCACAGAGGTTCGTTCGGTTAGCAAGGTCGATTTTACTGCCTTTTTTTTTTTTTTTTTTTTGTACGTGAGACATTCATGGAAGATCGTAATTTTGAAAAGCAGTAAAAGCAACCTTGCTAACCGAACGATCCTCTGAGGGTCAATCGGTTAAGTCATGTCAGTCTATATCATGGTTCTGTATAGAATACAGGTTCGGT
>OZ010588.1:113429373-113439373 GCA_963932145.1 Acanthosepion lycidas | reverse complement strand
AAAACCCTTTATTCTACATTCAACTGCATATATATATATATATATATACATATACGTATATATATATATATATATATATATATATATATATATATATATATATATATATATATATATATATATCCTTCATAAGGCAAGTTGCAATACATTTCTTTTGTAAAATAACTTACACATCATTCCCAAGTTAAAATAAATGGCAACGCATTTCTATTGTAAAATTATTTATAGCGATTATTTTAATGTTAAAATGATTATATTTTTTCTATTGAAAAATATGTTCATTGTATTTCTAAATAATAATTAATTTCCTAAAGCTTTCCGATATCAGCATTTAATATTCGCTATACCAGTGTATGTGTAAGCTTACGGCCATAACACGTTGAAACACCGGTTCCCGTACGATTACCAAAGTTAAGTATCATCAAACCTAGCCAGGTACCAAGATGGAAGATCGCTTGGGAATAACAAGTGCTGTAAGCTTGGATGTTCTGTTGGTGTAATGACCTGGCATCTCGGCTTAACTCACTGTCCCGCCGATGTAAACTAACTTCCCTGTACCTTTTCTATAAATACTTTCATGGTAATTGTTTTGTTGAACTTTCCTCTATAGCGCTTTATGAATTTAAGTGCAGTGCTAGATTGGTGGCAAAATCTCCTCATTTTACAGTTGAAATGGATAGATGCAACCGTAAGTTCTAAGCTAACAGTTTCTTCTTTCGCACTTCTTGTTTGTGGAACTCTGTTCCAGCTTTTTGCTTCCTAGTCAACTTTGATCTTCAAAAATTTAAATGTAATGTTAATCGTTATCCTCTGTCCTCTTAATTCCTGTTCTTTTATTGTTCTCTCTCCTTAACACTGTTTTTCTTTCTCTAATTCTCTTATACTCAGTAACCGTGTGCCTTAGTGGCTTTATTGCCTTGTTCGGGGTGAAATGATTAAAAAATAAGATATACCATTGTAAAAGGTATGAAACTATCTATTCCAGATTTGAGATAAATAGCAGGGTGGATTAAGGAAATGTAGTAATGTTTCACAATAATCCTAAATTATATCTTTCTTTAATCCCATGTCTCTTCAAGGCATAGATTATCATTGTTCTAGTCATCTTATGTTAATACATGCAATTTTTTTAACGATGACAATTATGAGCACTGTATATCTCTATAACTTATTTTTTTCTTAAAAAAACTCCTGATATTATATATTGAATTATATGCATATACAAAATGCAATACCTAAAAACCCGCTACATTTGTCGCTGACATATTTTCCGCAATCGTCAATGATCCCATGTTTATGTTCCGGTTTATCGTGACATGAAAGAATTAACTCACCCACCTCCACTCTCTGTCCTTGCTTTTCTATTTAGTGTAGATCTGACATTAAGTATCTGTCTATATTTCTGAGATGAGGTATTATGTACACTATTTACATTATTCGGACTATTGTCTTCATCTTTGTCGCCATATTTATTACAAGGACTCATGGCACAGTGGATAAAGTTAGTTAGATCCAGTGACAGGACCCAAAGAGTGTGAGTTCAATACCCGGTTAAGGCAGTGGAGAACTTTCAGAGGAAAATTAACAGAAGATAACTGATAACTGACATCCATTAAACATGGCACGTGGAACTAGAACAGTTTACCCCAGTGAGCGAAATAAAGGGTTCAGTTCGACATTCCAACCACCTGAAGAAGGCCGAAGCGTACAACGCCCGAAACGTTGTAGTAAATATGGCGGAAGACAATGGAGCGAATAATGTAAATAATGTACCTGACATTAAATTGGTTAATCATGACATACCCACAAGTCTATTTTAATTCTGACCTTATGTCCCTCACCCCACGCTTTAACTTTCGGAAAAGAAGTGACAATTTGCTTTTAAATTTCCTTAAAAAGTCATTTAATCACCAGTTACTTACCATGGCCTGAAGAAGTACAATCATAGTATTGAAACATGAAAGCTTTTTGTAGCGATTTCAAAATGTTTTACTATAATCTCTTATAATAAAAATATAATAATAATAAATAATAATAAGTATATACACAAACATATATATATATATATAGATATATATATATATATATATATATATATATATATATATATATATATATATATATATATATTGGCCTAAAAATTGCCTTCAAGTATGAAACAGAATGTCGCCGGTTGGTTTTGACCTCAATGTCCACTTCCATATTCCATATTTACATACGCCCTATTTCAGACATTGAAAACTTACCCCCTAAATATAGTATATCTTAAAAACTATATGTGTGTGTGTGTATGCATGCATGTGGGTGAGAGAGAGAGAGAGAGAAAGAGAAAGAGAATAAAGTTGTCGAAATGAAAAATGTAAAAGACAGTTGAGAACCAAAATTCTTTTTTACCTTGACATGGTTCATCAATGAACCGGTATCATCAGTAAAAGAATTTTATTTCAACAGAATAAAGGCCACATTAACAAGATCAACCGTGATTCATGCTAAACACCCGAATCTTTTCTTCCGTATCTTTACAGAAATTAGAGTTTAACTGATCTCAACATTTTTTTATGCCTTCATTATCACATATTGTTTCTGTATTAATTCAGTAAGAAAATAGAACATAATGAAATCAGATGAAAGTATATTAATGATTAATCGTAGCGGACTCATCGAACATGGCATTTTCTGTATATCTTTGCCTGAATAACTTATAGAAACTGTTAACTAACACGTTTTTTTTCCAGGACAGAATTGAGATAAGAATGATTTCAGTGTCACAGAAGTGAAGCGTGTATGTTCGTTCCATCCCATTTCCGTTCGTCTATTTTTTTTAAATTTCGTGATGTTTAACCAATATATTTCGAGAGGTACTATGCATTCTATTATGATAGACTCCTGCGGCTGAGGTAAAACGGGCATATTTGTTTGGCATTTATAGAATGTTTCACTATTTTTGAAGACCCTACACGCAAGACGCTATTTGCCTGCTAGTGGACCTATTGTGCGACACCAATGGCAACGCATGCAGTCCCCTGATGGCAGCCACCAGCGGGCCACTAGCGATATGCAAGTGGTAACATTGCCGAGGCGTATACGCCGGCGGTCCAACAGCAGGCCACCAGCAGTAAACGCTGGTGGTGTGCTACCCGTGGCGTGTAGGGGATTCTGTAATAACGAGTTTCTAACCATTATATATATATATATATATATATATATATATATATATATATATATATATATATATATATATAAGGCAGGATGTGTGCGTGTGTGTAACGAATGCAGTGTCGCAATTTTCGACAGATTTGCACCAAAATTTATATGCACATCCTCCACGTTAGCGGGAAGGCCAAGACCGACCTTGCATTTCCCAACTCCCATCGATAGTGGAAATAATCGATTTTTTCATGCTTCTACGGCAGTTTTCATGTACTTTGCGGCCATTTTCTACTAGCCAGAGTAAGACCCTATAGCTGGCTGCCACGAATAGGCAGGAAGATTCTATTGGCCAGCGTGAGAGCCAAAAGCTGACTGACACGAATGTTGACTAGCATGCTAGCATGCAAAAAAAAATCGATAGCTTCATTCGTCACAAGTGGGAAAAATTTAAATCTGTATGGCACTTTACTCCAATTAGATCATTCGCTTGCTTAAACTCAACGTTGATTCTGATTCCGCAGAACTGGGTTGGGTGTGAAAAATTATTTGTTGTTAAAATTCTTTTTTCATTCGGTTTTTCCAGTTACGAGTGCTTTTTTAAAGCTGATCGCTTTGTGTTCATTTTGTTTAGTTCTTTTTTCGTAACAGATTTAATGTTTATTATAGAGCTTAGAAAAATTTGCAGTGTGAGATAAGCAAGAAATAAGGCATGTAGCAACATCAGCACGGCAAAGGGCACTCCTTTAAAGGCAAGGAAGGGCAAAAATATTTTAAGTCAAGTGATAGCGATTGCTGTATGAGTCGTACCATTTTTTAATCAAGCACCGGCAACGCCGGGCCATGCTGCTAGTATATATATATATATATATATATATATATATATATATATATATATATATATATATATATATATGCAAGTTTTACCAGTTTGTGACTGGAAGAGATAATTCAAATGAGGATATAAATCGAGGGAGAGCTCAAATGCAGACTAGAGAACATTATCATGATAATATGAAGACAGAGATATTAATTATCCATTTCGTGAACACAGAGATGTTCAACTCATCAGAACGAAATCTCCTGCGCAATTATATATATATATTTATTTACGCAGTATATCTTCATTGAACCATGTCTGATTAAATAATATGGACACAATTATGTTTATTTATTATGTAATAATCCTTTCTCGTTCTCTAATTAGCTTCTTGATGTTAAGTTGAAATTCAACAAGGAAAGCGCCAGAGTTTTTGTTATCCCAAGTATTTTCGATCTTCTTCGAGATCATATTCGGGGGTGAATTGCTAAGACGAAACTTGTGATGAGGATTTTTTGCAAAAACACGCGAACGCGCTAAGCTATAATTATTTTTAAATTTACCACTGTGATTACGATGTCTTTGTAAGCACTGGCAATGCTTGTTTCCAAAACATCGTAACACCGGTTAGTCTTAAAATAATTATAGCAGAGCTTGTTTGCAAAAATCGCCATTAGTCATGGATTGAACTTACAACCTACCATAGAAGGAACACAGATGAAATAGCACTTTATCCACTAACCTATGTTTCTTTAAAAACTTCCCTTAAAAACGGATCTTAGGACATTTACGATTTACTAAGCGTAGTCTGGGTGTGACACAGGGACTAGAGTACAGAGAACCCAAGATATATATATATATATATATATATATATATATATATATATATGTATGTATGTGTGTGTGTGTGTGTGTGTGTGTGCGTGCGCGTGTTATATTTTAGGATATTACATCGAAAACACGTCAAAACCGCGACACAGTTGCAGTCGTGTTTCGATGCATATCAATGGATCTCATCAGGCGATTCTAATTTCTGGCGAGTGAACGATTTATTTAGATTTAAAAAAATAATACACGCTCTTTTTACGAAAAGACCCATTTATGTAAAAATAATTTCTCATTTTTTGCTTCTTCGCTTAGTTTAATTTTAACGTAGATCATATTCGATTGGTTGATCAGAGTAAAACCAAAAATTTTATACCCCCTCCACATTTATTTTTGGTTAATTATCGCCTGATGAGATGCATTGCTATGCATTGAAAGACGACTGCAATTGTGTAGCGATTTTGATATGTTTTCGGTGTAATATCCTAAAATAAATAATATTGCTCTACTTTTAAATTAAATGTTACGAACGTTAGAATTGTACTCTATTCACTCTCATTTTACCTGGACACACACACACACACACACACACACACACACACACACACATATATATTTTGTTTTACGGCACATCAACCTCAGTGGGTTATTTAATGCTGAGAAAATGTTTTATTGCTGGTAATATTTTTTTTTTTGTCAAAAATCTGTTTCTGGTAATATTTTTCCTTCAAAATTGTATTTCTGTTGATAATTTTTTTCAAAAAAGTATTGCTGGTAATAGTTAACTATTTGCCCCTAGCTGTGGCCCTAACAGGTGCTACCACCCCGGGTCAAGTTGGACCCGGGAACACCAGCAATTAAGAGGTGGTTCCATGCTCCTCAAAACCTTCTGATCAGAGGCCTTGCTGTTGGATATAGTTCATCGCCTTACCCACGTCGTGGATGTCTTACCCAGGACATATACATACATATATATATA
The DNA here is from genome assembly GCA_963932145.1 of Acanthosepion lycidas. Taxonomy (NCBI): domain Eukaryota; kingdom Metazoa; phylum Mollusca; class Cephalopoda; order Sepiida; family Sepiidae; genus Acanthosepion; species Acanthosepion lycidas. Next base: position 113,433,602 of record OZ010588.1, on the reverse strand, counting down.
TATATATATATATATATATATATATATATATATATATATTAGAGTAGGGATGAACGGTCACACTTCTAGGCCATTTTACATGTATGCAGGTTCTCACAATGTTCTATCCTTGGACCTACGTGGTTTATTTTCTTCATCAACAACCATCCCGAGTAAAATTGTGAGTTTGAGATCAAACAAGGAACAAATATGGATCGGAATCCGATAGAATGATAAGATAAAGAATAAGTAAAATATATCGTCCTTCTCGTATGTTTATCTATAGATGTGTGTAATGCCAAAAGATGAATGTTACTATTATGGTCTGACAAGGAGATTAAATTCTCGTTGACGAACGTGTTAACGATCTGTCTGTGTGAAATGCTTGTCCAATAGTGAGAAATTCATGTGTTTGTATATGTAGAGGAGTAACGTGGAGTCGAATTTCATTGATTTACAATGATTGAATTATAATTTTTTTTCATCAACAACCATCCCGATGTCATCAGTGCCTAACACGACATTTATGCTGATGAAACAAATATTTACCCCCGTCTTGTATGTCCGATAAAGTAAAACTAACAGGTGATCTGGAAAATGATCTCCTACCTGGTTTCATTTTGTAACTATATTCATCGCAAACCAGAAATTTAAAGTTTCAGCCTCCTTGCATCTCAGCGCTTCTCACGAGATATAATCATAATCGATAATTGTATTTCCTTCCATCACCTTTCATATCTATAAGTCTATGAAGGAAAATATTATTTAGTCTTAAAAAGGCCTATATGTAGATAGAAAGATAGATAAAGTGGTGGCATCTTACCGGTTTACACTGGTTCGAGTAAATCGATTCTTAAAATTACAAAAAGTTTAGCGAACCAGGTGTTGGATTATCCGAAAATAATCTTATATATTAATAGCTGATATATATCTAAAAAATAATGTTTATACTATTATAAGTTCTACGGAGGCTGAAAGAGGGTTTTCTGACATGAACATAATTTAATTTCGCAAAAGAAAAAAAATGTAGCAAATGTTCTAAATTTGTGTTTGTTTGATTGACTATTACGGCTAATAATGCGAGACTCTTCGGTAAAGTGAATCGAGTCCTCTCAGTCACTAAAAATATCTAAAAATAAATGCGCTTAAATTCAACTTCATCCATGACGTGCGCTAATGGCTTAGTGGTAGAATCTCCGACCCAATTCAGTCATGCTTCGATCCTAGCTAGGGGACGTCTAGCCACACTGATGAGCTGTGATACAGCGTAACAATCTGTCTGTGTATGACAATATATATATATATATATATATATATATATATATATATATATATGATAGGGTATCCAATACTAATCTCGCAAAATGCAACACTGGTGGAACTGTGGCTTTCCTGATGAAGTCAAAATTTCGCTGGGCTGGTCACGTTGCAAGGATGAGTGACAACAGAATATCTAAGGTCCCATTGTATAGCCAGCTTGCATGTGGACAACGGAGTGTTGGTTGGCTGTCGCTCAGATATAAAGTCAAGCTAAAGAGTAACCTTTTCGCTGTCAGTGTGCCACATACTAACTTCGAACGAGTTGCCCTGGAGAGAAAGAAGTGGAGATATTTGTGCCATTTGAAATCAGACGTATTGAGTGGTTAATAGATGAAAGACAACGGCGAAAAGCCTCAGCAAATATTGCTTTTGTTATGTCCCCAAATTCTCGTTGTTGCACAATACATGAACTTATATGCAGGTCACTAGCAGGACTACAATATCACATACGACACAAGCATAAAAACTGAATGAGGTTGTCGGATGGTCATACGTTGAAATCGATATTAGAGTCCATCATATACAGGGGGCGAAGTGTCATCTAAATTACTCAAAAATGAAAATAACACTGACATTTTAACAGATATATTTATCAAAATTACAAAAAAATATATTGGAATATTAAAGAGGAAATGTATTCAATAAAATCGCAATTAACTTCAACCACGGCTTCCAGATGACTTCGGAATCGCCTATATTTCTTCACGGTTTCATTAAGTTTGTGAATATTGCCATAATCCTTGCCTTCAGTTCATCTTTGGTGTTACAAGGAGTTTTATTGGTCTTTCGCTCAACGGCGCCCTGCACATAATAATCAATTTTGTAGCAGTTTAGGGAGTTAGGTGGCCTTATGTAAGGGGTGATGTGGTCGCAGAAATTGTCTGATAGCTATGACTGTCCTCAAGGACACATGGCAAAGTGGATAAAGGCGTTAGTTAGATCCAGTGACAGGACCCAAAGAGTGTGAGTTCAATACCCGGTTAAGGCAGTGGAGAACTTTCAGAGGAAAATTAACAGGAGATAACTGATAACTGACAACCATTAAACATGGCACGTGGAATTAGAACAGTCTATCCCAGTGAGCGAAATAAAGGGTTCAGTTCGACATTCCAACCACCTGAAGAAGGCCGGAGCGTACAACGGTCGAAACGTTGTAATAAATATGGCGACAAAGATGAGGACAATACTCCGAATAATGTAAATAATATACATAATACCTCATCTCAGAAATATAGACAGATACTTTTCTGAAACTTTACTCGAGTAATTTTAGCTGATTTAAAATTTAATTAATCTGATTTGAAACAAATATTACTTAATTTTCAGTTTAAAATATCGAATAAATGCATTATTTAACACAGAAGTAGGTGTTTTATTAGGTATTCACAGATCTATTGACAGATTGACAGCCGCAAATTTTAATATTATTTTTCGGGAAACATATCAGTAAAAGTTACTTGAAGAATATAACTTTTATCTACCCAGTAATTTTAAAAGTTAAAGATGTTCTCCTTAATCTAATGTTTTATTGAATTTTAGGCACTTTAAATTTACTATTTTTACCACTCTTGTTTTCTGATAATGTCGTGTATGGACATCCGTGTTTACAAATTCAATATTCTTTCTAAAATACTAGCGGTCGATGAATTGTAGTAAGCTTTTCAATTTATGATTACTAAATATATTTCTTACTTAAAAGCAGTATCATCTAACAGGCAAAAGTGAATACAGAATTTTGAAGGATTTAAAATTTCAGGATTTTTTGTAAAATTAAATAAAAATGAAAACAATTCTTGAAAAAATTCAGTGTTCATCGAAAAAAGTTTTTTTTTTTTTAATGTAATAGTGTCCATCATATATCTTATTCATAAAAGCAATTAAAAGTTTTTCTAATTAAATAATGTCTAAGTTTTATTGCATTTTTATTCTACGATTCAGTGCAGATTTTAGGTAACTGAATGTCCTGTTTTGCAAAAAGACATTGACGACTTAAATTCTTCGAGGGGGGGGGGTTCTGTTTTAACTAATATAAATATAAACTCTACAAAAGATCTACAAAATTTAATTTCTCGAAATTTCCTAAAAATAATTAAGTCGAGGTTAACAAATGAAAAATGAGTTTTTATCGTGATTTTTCGACATGAAACTTTTTAAAATAATTTATTTAATTTGTGAATAAGTCCTGTAAGTTTCATAAAAATCCAACAATTATTTGATATTTTACAAAATTGGCCAATTCAATATATTTTTTCACCGCGAAAAAAGAGACGCTCAATATTTGGTCCCCCGCTGATACAAGAAAAACACATTTTTAAGCAAAATTTCGAAGATTCTAGAGACGATGAAAAAGATAATTTAATAATCTGAAAATTATTTCGTCTCTCCTATTCATAGTAACATAAAGATTTTGAGGATATTTTTTCATTATGTATGCTCATTTTTAGCGGTATATATATATATATATATATATATATATATATATATATATATATATATATGTGTGTGTGTGTGTGTGTGTGATTTTGTATGATTTTATGTATCAACAAAGTGTATTAAGAAAAATAGTTCGGCAAATTATAAAAATATTTTTCAAATTTGTAATAGTATTTTTCTAAATATATATATATATATATATATATATATATATATAAATAACTACGAACCTAAAGAGCCAGGCAAACCTTCATAGGTTTCACCTACACGGCTCGTCAGGGTACGCTGGGTGTTTTCGCCTGAATTACATGTTCTTAGTTCTTTGGGGATTTTTATTTTTTTTTTTGGTTTTTTTTTTTTGGTTTTTTCCTTGGGTATTGGATTGTTTATTTGCATGGCAAAACACCTAAGGTTTTTTTTCCGGACCAGTATAATTACTTACATTTATAAGATTATATATATATATATATATATATATATATATATATATATATATA
>OZ010588.1:113376873-113424373 GCA_963932145.1 Acanthosepion lycidas | reverse complement strand
CGAAAAAGAAAGAAAAAGTATAAATGAAAAAGAAAGAGAAAGTATAAAGGAGGAAAGAATAATAGAAAGAAAGAGAATGATAAATAGAAGGAAACATCTATAAAGGAGAATGAAAAAGAAAGAAAGTATAAAAGAAAAAGAAAGAGAGAAAGTATAAAGAAAGAAGGAAAGAATGATAGAAAGAAAGAAAGTTGTAAATAGAAAGAAAATGTATAAAGGGGAATGAAAAAGAAAGAAAGAACTTATAAAGGTATATAAGAAAGAAAGAAGAAAAGAAAGAAAGAAGAAAAGAAAGAGTGAAATAGGTATGAACGTAAAACGAAATATGTAAATGAATGAAAGAAAGTGACAAATGGAATGAATGAATGAAAGAAAGAGAGAAGGAAATAGAGAGAATGAAGGAAGAGAAGGAAGGATTGTTCTAAAATCTCTTTGGTTTATCGTGTTCCAAAAGTTCGCGGAAAAAAGAATAATTTAGAAAAAAAATCGACGTTTCATTACAATATTTCATATTTGCATGAAGTCAGATGAAATCAAAAACATCCGAATGGGACTAAGAGAGAGAGAGAGAGAGAGAGAGAGAGAGAGAGAGAGAGACACGGAAGCGGGTGTGTAAACAAAAGTCAAGGAGTGGAAGGAAGAGATAGTTAAAATGGAGACGGGGAGAAAAACAACAATAATAATAATGATGATGATGGGAAACTATAAGGTAGAAAAGAAAAAAACAAAAGAGAAAATACTGAGAGAGAGAGAGAGAGAGAGGGAGAGATGCATATAAAAGAAAGTGCAAGAGGAAGAAAGGAAGGAAGGAAAGAAGGAAGGAAAGGGAGAGATAGTGGTGGTGGGAGGGCGTGAGGGGAAAAAAACACTCGCCGATGCCAAAAAGAGAGGGCTTCATAAAAGAAGAAACGGAAAAAGAATTGTCGGGGAAACGAACGGCGGTGGGTAGGGGCTAAACATTGTGAGTGTGAGTTTTATAGGAAAGTTGAGGGTGGAGGCCGAGAAGCAAGGATATACAGAAAATGATAGATAGGGAGTGTATGGCATGTGGGTGCATATATACAGAAACATTATATATATATATATATATATATATATATATATATATATATATATATATATATATATATACATATGTATGTATGTATGTATGTATGTATGTATATATACATATATATGTGTGTGTATATATATATATATATATATATGTATGCATATATATATTTGTATATGTATATGTATATATATATATATATATATATACACACACACACACACACACACATATATATATATATATATATATGTGCGTGTTTGTGTGTGTGTCTGTGTATGTATATAAATTGTTAACACATCCCTCGGCTTGTAAGCCAATGATAACAAACTGAGTAGTAGGGTTAATGAAGTTTTGATGCTAAAATCTGTGTTAGGGTGAATGTGCTAGTGTGGAGGGTAATATTGGCCAGATTATTGTCCGGACTAAGTCAGAGAAATAATGAAAACCATCTACCTTGTGTTATTTTTCTGTGTTTGCCTATATTCTTGCGAAAAAAAAGTTAAAAAAAGCCGACTTCGAGCCGTCAGGTGGTGGTAAGTGAAAAATATACCTTTTCTTTTTATTCTCTAAGATTTACATGTAAGTTTTCTGCAAGCTGTTTTTCTCACCCATTACATATATATATATATATATATATATATATATATATATATATATATATATGTATATATATATATATATATATATATATATATATATATATATATATATAATGTGTGTGTTAAGTTTGGATATATGGTTGTGGATAGTGGCTGTTATTTAGTTAGTAGGTAGTAGTAAGTAATGTATGTGACATGTCTGTTTCTATCTAGTTTATTGATAGTGTTATTGTTGTTAATAATGTTATTTTTTGCGGTTGTAGATTCTGCATGCCTTTCTTTTAGCATTGTGGATGAAATAGTAACGATATTGTTTTTGTTTTTTTTTCGTCGAATATGTTTTCTTCAGATAAACTTTGCGGTCTGCAGATTCATACAAAACACTTTCAGAAACGTTCAATGTCATCATTATTTCATCCACATACTGAGAGAAAGGAATACGAAATATACAAGCGCAAAAAAAAGATAACAGCTTTATTAACAACAATAATGTCAATAAACTACATAAAAACAGACATATATTACTAAGTTCTTACCTATTAACTCCCTATCATTTACTATCCAAAACGATTTATCCAATATTTCCAATATCAAAATAATTACAACCATATGAGCGTATTTTGTGTGTGTGTGTGTGAGTGCGTATGTATGTGTTTGTCTTTGAAAGGGAAAGGTGAAAATGCTCGTTTCTTTTTCTTCAAAAAATTTTAAAGAATGTCTTTTCCGTTGATTACGACGAAAACGTTTTTTTTCTGTTGTTTTCATCATCTTATTCGTGTTTCTTCTTCTCTTCAGAAATAGGTTATATTTTGCTTTCTTAAAAGAACTTTTTTAATCTTCTTCCGTTACTAAAGTGAAATCGATTGAAGATAGAATGAAAACAGAAAAAAAAACATACGCAAATAAGTAAATGAAAAGCTAAATAAAATAAGTTGTTTGTAAGTATTACGTTTGTCAAATTTCGCATGCAACCTCGCTTTTTTGTGCTCTATCCAAAAAAAAAGATTTCAAACTTATGTCTAGGCCTGTTTAAAAACGATACATCCTGATGTCATACTTTCAATTCAACAGATTTAAAAAGTGTCATATTGTCACGATTTGTAAAAAAAGGTGTACAAAGATTTCCGCATGATAATATTTTATGACAAAAAAATGGAACTTTTTTGCATAGACTCATATTTCGTCAGTCAGCATTCTTCAATATATTTTAGACTCTAAAGTTTAGAGAGGTTTTAATTTTTCGTTTTTACTTACTTTGTGTGATAACAGAGGAGAAATTCAATCGTAAATATTTGACATTTATATTTCTAAAATTGTTTTTTTTTAATAGAGTTACAGTTTATTATCGAAGTAGGGATACCAGTGTATGGGTGTACTCAGTGAGGATCGAACTCACGGCTCAGCGGTAACGTTCACCACTATCCTTGTCGCAATTTTAGTTTCTTATTGTTGCACAACTCAGAGTGATATGCATGTCGTGTTCACACAATTCGAAACAACATTGATAACAATTATTGACATACCCGGTGCTAAGTTCGCCAAAGTATTTTCGGTATACACGCAAACACACACACACACCCGCGAATATACATGGATATAAACACACATGGACGCACGGACAAACACACACACACGCGCACACACACACACACACACACATATATATATGATAAAAATATAGTTTTTATGTATGCTATATTTATGGGTTAAAGTGTTTCATATCACTAGGGCGTGTGTAATACGAAGCAGAGAATGACGCGCGTGCGCGCGGGCACACACACACACACTCTCTCTCTCTCTCTCTCTCTCTCACACACACACATACGTATATATATATATATATATATATATATATATATATATATATATATATATATATATATATAAATCTTCCATGCAAACAAAAAAACAGACTACCATTGTTGCTATGTCCGTGTATTGCTTAATATATGAAAATGTTATTGTCATCTTTGATGATGGCTTATGTAAGCCGAAAGCTTAGATAGAATTAAAAAATATGTATCAATATTGTGATTTTCTTTCGTCTCTCAATGATAATATTAAGCTTATCAGATGATATGAAAGGAATTTGCATAAAAAAATACACAAAACTTGTCTATATTATTTAATGAAATATGCATCATATATATATATATATATATATATATATATATATATATATATATATACATTTCCTAATGTCTGTCGACCACATTCATTCATTTGTTTATTTACATTTCTAGTTTTATTGTCTAAATACTTATATCGAAATGACTATCAAACTATATATAAATATATTTGTGTCTGTGTGTTTTATATATTCCTTGCGTTATGTACAAGAGTGCTGAATTTATATATATATATATATATATATATATATATATATGCGTGTGTATGTGTGCATGATGAACCCTCAGAGCAAATGCCAGAAATATTAACATGTAAATCTGACTAAAACTTCACATGCGAACATATACGCCACACACATAAGCGCATATAAATGCTCTATTGAGACATACGGAACACACACGTACACACACACATATATAGATAATTACAACACAGAAAGAACAAAAAATTGAAAAGTGGAGACAGGCCTGGTGCAAGGGTCTCGTCCCCGACCCCTAAATCTGATACGGGAAACCACACTGTACTACATCTCAATTTTCATAAGGTGCTATTCATATAAAGTACAAATTTTATTGTAACCTAATTATGTACAATAATGGATCAAATGCAATATAGGGGAACAATTCAACTAGACAAATTGAAAATAAATCCAATGTATGTAAATAGAAATGTGATGGATAAACATTTCATCTAAAATAGATCAACGATGTTTTACGGGGTTTTTTTAAACATCAACTTCAGATTTTTCTTATTAAAGAGTTGATGAATTTTAACACATTCAACATTCAACATTATGGATGAAAAATAGTGAATTTTATATCGTCTTTTTTCGAGACATAACAAATTCAAGGACTTGGACGAAAAAAACAAAAAAAAAACAAAGACCCCCAGAATGACGTCAAAATCTGCGAAAATATTTCTTCCTTTACTGGTCAGTTGTATTGAGTTTAATTTGAAACGTTATATAAATGTAGGTAGAAAAAAAAGTAAATGTTGATAATATAGCGAGGGGCACAAAGCACTGCCCCGGGGTCACCAATCAGGCTCCCCACGCTCGAGGGTTCGTCGGCAGCGGGGTTGGCGGGTATAGAATGCGACGGCCCTTGGTCGAAAAGACATGGTATAATAATGGAATTATAAAAAAAAAAAAAAAAATATTTTTCGAATGTTTAAATTCCTCATGTATATATGCGGAACGAACCAAAACAAGTTAAAAAATTTTTCTTAGATTTTTCTAAAAAAATGTGCACAAGTGTGAATTAACACGATGTTTCAGTGTGTGTGTGTGTGTGTGTGCGTGTGTCTGCGTGTGCGTGTCTGTGTCTGTGTGTCTTTGTGTGTCAGTGTGTGAGAGTGGTTAGGCGTGTTGTTTTAGTAACGTTCAAAGATGACTTTATTGTTTTTACATACTCGTTATGTTAGTGTCAAAAAAGTAAAGAAAGAGGTACAGCGATAGATAAAGAAAGTGTTGTGTAGAAACTGAAAGTTTCGGGCTGACGGGACATTAGGTTTTGGTCAACAAGTTTTTGTAACACGAGTTGCAGAAAGAAAGACATTTTTTAAAAAAACAAAAATAAAATTCAAAATACTCTCGGCGTAGCAAATTGATTTAAAAGAGCATTTTGAACAAAAGTACATTACATCAATGGAGGTGAAAATCGAGTATATGTTGACTTTCATATTTGCATACGCTCTTTCCCTGATATTGAACAGTTTAACCCATAGCATACGTTGAAATAATATTTTCATCATCATCATATATATATATATATATATATATATATATATATATATATATGATAACAGATTATTCCTGCCACACCAGGATAGAATGATCTTTAAAAGAGGGATCATATTTTTATTAATAAACAAAGGATACAAATGTGTCGCAAAGATTAAAATTTAGATACCTTTCGATCGGCACATCTTCAGAAAAAGTATCGTCGCCAAATAAGATTAAGTGGTTGAAAAGAAAAATTATTTCCAACAAAACAGGGCGAAGGAACAAATATATATATATATATATATATATATATATATATATATATATATATATATGCATGAGATGAACTATTAATTTCTGTCAATCACATACGCTATTTTATTTTAATATTTCACTCTCAATATATATATATATATATATATATATTGATTGTATATTCTTTTTTGCTATGTATACAGAATTACTCGATATTGATGTGTGTATATATATATATATATATATATATATATATATATATATATATATATATATATAAATTGAGAGGATGTTAGAAACACTTCTAACATCCTCTCAATTTATATATATATATATATATATATATATATATATATATATATATATATATATATATATATATATAATTGAGAGGATGTTAGAAACACACACACGGATAGAAACACACACACAAATATATATATATATATAGATATATATATATATATATATATATATACATTTAGGTTTTGTATACATATATATTTATGAACTATAAAAATATATATATTTATGCAAATATATATTAATATATGTGTGTAAATGGTTCTTAATATATTTAAATATATACGTGTATTTATGTAATATTCGTGAATAAGCAGCCATGCATGCGATCTTGTTTCAGATGAGAGGAATTCAGAAAAATTCAAATTCAGATTAATCTATCTATATCTATCTAGCTATCTATTTATCGATCGATTGATCGATCTATCCAGAAATAAGAACAAACATCCGCACTTTCCTTTTAAGGGTCTCTAGGTTGGATCAAAGTCTTTTCAGCACCTCCTCGCACATATAACAAACCAGGGCACTCACTCGCACACATACAAACACACACGCGCGTACACACAGGCAAAAATGATCCCTCCTTAAATAAGTAATTAGGAATAACTTCAGTATTAGATGGCATGTCAATGAATTTCACTCTCGCAAATTCTCCCTTTCTCTACACACACACACACACACATATATATATATATATATATATATATATATATATATATATATATATATATAATATTAATAATAATAAGTGATAATTACATGACATATAATATACACATCTATATATAAATCGTATAGTGTTCAATTATCAATATATATAGATATGATATAGAAAAATGTTTATGAAACTAAGAGTAGTTAACTACGGATATATATCAAATTTCAAATGGGAAAAGAACATTTAAGAAAGGCCTCCGGAAGCGTTTATATGTTTTTGAACTTGTTTCGCTTTTATTTAAGCTTCATCAGTAAGTATATATGTAGGGGAAAAGAAAATTCTGGTATTTTTCTTTTGTTATTTTTTTCCATTGTTGAAATAGTCAACTTGTGTAGTTGTCTTGTCAGGTAGCGTTCGTGCTAATAATTCTTTTGTGTATCGTAATTCTATTCGGTCTATGTGGGATTTTGGTTCAAAATCTGTGTGCGCACTTTTGCGTGTGTGTGTGTGTATCTGTATCTAAAGGACTTTTTTTTCTGTCTGGTAGTGTCCATATGTTGATTAGGAGATGTTTTATGGGAGAGGGAAAGAATTTCTAAATATACAACAATATTTAATTACTTTATATACATGCACACACGCGCACACACACACACACACACACACACACACACACACACACATATATATATATATATATATATATTTCGTCTATTTATAAATGATATATTGAATTGTTGATATACCTATTTCTGATCATATATTCTTAAATCATTAGGCGCATATGTATGTATGTATGCATATATAAAACAGATATGTTGGTCTTAATTTTTGCATATATTATATATATATATGCATGAATCTGTATAAATCTTTACGCAGATACGTAAAGAAAGACATATTATATTTATAATGAATTTGTACATATATATATATATATATATATATATATATATATATATATATATATATATATATATATTTAGGCACCTCCAGCTATTCTTAAGATTTAAAATGCATTTTAAAAAATGAAAAATCTTGAATCTTTTATTTTAGTTTAATTTAATATTTCTAATAAGCAAAAAATACTTTCGTTAAAATCTGCCATATTGAGAATCTCTTCTTAACCTATCATAATTATCTTTAATAGAAAACCTTTCAAAAATAAAATATAGTTTTTGAAGCATTATTTGTGGAAACTTAACTGATTTCAAGTTGAATTAATCTGAAATAAAAGATATATTACTTACATTTCGTTTAAAGTATTTTACAAAGCATTTTTAACAAGAAGGTGAGTGTTTTTGTGGTTTGCTGACAGATTTTAAAGTTTGGTAAAAATCTAAGTAAAAGTGCATATCTGTAAAAATTACTTGGCGAATACAACATGAACACATTTTTTATATAATTTTTTAACTACCAAGTAATATTAAAAAAATATGAAAAAATTTTCACTAATCAAGTATTTTATTGACTTTTATGTACTTTGGTTTTATAGTCTTACTTATTTACAAAAATCTGCACGTTTATACACAAAAAATAATTCAAAATTATTTTTAAAATGTTGGTCGTCTCTAAATTGTAGCAAGCTTTTATATTTATAATTAGGAAATATAGTTTTTACTTAATAACAATTTTACCTATAACCGCTACAAATTAATACGAAATTTATAATTAAAATTAAATGTAATGAAAATAATTCTTCTAAAAATTCATTTATTGTTTTTTTACATTTTTTCTTAAGTCCGTGTCCGTAATATGTTGTATAAATAAAAACAATTTAAAACTTTTCTAATTAAATAATGTATTACTTAGTTTCATTGAAGTTTTTTTTATTTTACGCGTTAGAACATTTTCTGTAACTGGTGTCCTGTTTGATAAAAAAAAATACTGATTTAATTTTTCTATGGATTTGTCCTTATAACTAATATACTGTATATAAAATTTCATAAAATTAATTTCATAAAATTAAATAAGTGGAGACTAATAGTTGTAAAAAATTATTTTCTAAAAAGAAACATTTCTAAAATAATTTCATTCATTTATGAAGAAATCCTGAAAGTTTCATTAAAATCCAACTATTTAATTTTTGCAAGAAATTCCAAATCATTGTGTTTATTTTTTTTTTACCTGAAAAGAAGACACCAAAATTTCCAATACTAATTTATGTAAGAAGACAAAACTTTTAAGGAAAATTTCTAAAATTTTGAAAAGGATTAAAAATATAATTTAATAATTAAAAAAAAATCCATTGGTCTTTCCTCGAAATAATAACAAAGATTTTGACGACAAAAGTTTGGGGCATTTTTTCATCATGTAGTATGCTCATTTTCTAGAAAATCTGTGGAGACACCTAATCTCTCTCTCTATAAATTGAAGATTGAAGAATCTAAATGAAATAATAATAAAAACGAAAGAATAATAATATACAACCCAGTGTGACTGAAGATTTAAATTTTTTAATTAATTTTTTAATATTCTTTATTGTTCAATGTGTGTGTGTGTGTGTGTGTGTGTGTGTGTGTGTGTGTGTGTGTGTGTGTGTGTCAATGAATTTAGGTAATTGACAGGAAAGATTACGCTGAAAAATAAACATGTCGCGTTAAATCAATGTTTTCGTTTGCCTAGAATTCTTGTACCTCCGCACACGCGCGTACGCGCGCACACACACACACACACACACACACACATATATATATATATATATATATATATATATATATATATATGTGTCCTGTTTGGCGTACCTTTAAGAGTGCAAAGAAATAAAGCTCATAAAATAATTTTTATGAACTTGTCTAAAAATTATTTTATATCCCTATATAGCCTATTTAAAAAAAAATGTCGCCCGGCTTCTGTTAAAAATTTTAAATAAAGAAATAATAATTCAAATTTAAAAATATACCTATTTGCATTAATAATAATAATAATAATAATAATAATAATAATAATAATAATAATAATAATAATAATAATAATAATGGCAAATCGAAGCCTGTAGACCACGGATCTTGCAGTAGTAAACAAATAGCAAAACTATTAAATTAGAGTGAGTTTCTCTGTTTTGGCAGATTTGAGATATAGATTTGAAAAAGTGTGAAAGATCGGCAAATTATTTCAGTATTGTCAGTAAACTAAGCATCTTGTCACTTTGTGGGTCATATGAAGGTAATTAGTAGTTAGCGGAATACTGGGATCGTTCCCGAAGAGCATAAAATAAATGGTTTGAGGTAATTGGAAATCAGAGTAATTGATGGGACCATAAAATTAAGCGACATCATTGGCATAAGAGTGTGAAAAGAGTGCGTGAATTCTGAATAGAGGTGTTGTCACTTAATCTCCAACCACATACGACAGGTGTGAAAACTTGATGGAGGCAGACATGTTTATTTCGGTACGATATATAAAAAAAAACAAAACCCTTTGATGTGGGCCCGGGAAGTATCGTAATTTTCACATCAACTATGAATTTTTCCTTCAAAAAAATAGTAGGAAATAAATATTTTATTATTAAAAAAACAAGAGAAAAAAAAAGAAAAACGCAGACTGTCAGCTTTGAATAAGTCATAATTTTGAAAGTTTTACTTGAATTTTTGAATGGGCAAATACGTTTTTTATTTAACTTTCAACATTTCTAAAATCATTATCGACAGATTCAGTTTTAGGAACGAGGGAGGGGACAGTTGGAAAAAAAAAAAGTTTTTATTATTATTTTCTTTGACTTCTGTTGTATACACATTTCCTTAGGTCAGAAATGGTATCATGACATCTTGATGTAAAGAAACAAAAAAACAAAATAACTAAAATCACTCACATTTTACAAATTTACATCTTGACAAAGCTCTTCGTAATGTGTGAGCTGAACTTATATGAGTATTTTTTTTTTTTTTTTTTTTTTGCATTTCTTTAAGACACAGGCAACATATAATCATTTCAAGGACTCTATCGGAAGCTTTTCCAATCAATCCGGGACCGGAACATTTTCCAATCATTCCGATTATTATTATTATTATTATTATTATTATTATGATCATCATTATTATTATCCATTATTATCATTATCATTATTAATATTATCATCATTATTATTATCATTATTATTATCATTATTATTATTATTATCATTATTATTATTATCGTCATTATTATTATCATTATTATTATTATCATTTATTGTCATTATTATTATCATCATCATCATCATCATTATTATTATTGGTATTACAATTTAGCATTTTTCAGGATTTTTTCGTAGAAACACGAGAATGCATATCAACATATTAAAATATTAATGTAATGTATTAAAAAATATGCAACTTATTTAATCTAAACGCTATATATAGTGGGTACAGGTTTGAGTTGTTTTTCATGTTTTTTTTTGGGGGGGGGGTTGTTTTTTTTTGTTTTTTTTTTGTGGTGGGGTATTTATTACATAAAATGTGAAATGCATAACAGCCGGTCTGGATAGAGCAGGTTGTTATTTAAACTGTTTAAGAAAATAAAGACAGAGAGAGATAGAACGACAGACAGACATACAGAGAGCGACAGGGAGAGAGAGAAAGAGAGCCATGTACTAAAAACAATATTTATATAATAATAAAAACAAATAAGGTCGGATTAAAAGATTTCCATTTAAAACTTAGATGTTTACACAAAAAATAAAACAGAACAAAATAACTGGATAAAATATACATTTAAAAATATAGAGGAAAATTAATATTGTCTCTATTCTTTGTTAAATCTGCAATTTCAAATTTGCATTTTTTGCTAAATCTGCAATGTTTGACAAAACAATAACTGATTGTCCTAATAACAAGTTCTCTTCGGTGTTCACAACTTGGAACCTTATATATATATATATATATATATATATATATATATATATATATATATATATATATGAAGTAGTGGAAGTTTTATTTATTAATCCAAGAGATTTTATCACTTTTAGAAAGGTTATTTTTAATGGAGACCTATATATGAATAGATGCTCCTTTTCTTTATTAAACAGTATATTTATTTTTGTCTACCGACCTGAATATTCGGAGTATAATTGAAGAAATTTGCGTTTGCAAGGCACGATCCGACTTTGCTCAGTCGGCGAGACCCTTCGTCACCGATTTGGTGTCATGTACATCTAAACTAACGACAGTTTGTCATACAGTGAGGGGACGCAGGTTCGAATCCTCTCATAGGGCGCATCCTCTGTTTATTAAAATTTTTCACGAATATCCGGGTTGGTAGACGAAAATAAATAAATATGCTATTTAATAAATAAATGGAGCGTCTACTCAAATATGGGTATCCACTAAATGTCTCAGTTTAAGGTAACATCAATCAGCTAAGTGACAAACTGTTACTTATCTTATCATCTCTTTCTCTTTCACTCTACAAAGTCCCAGTTGCTACTTATTTTATAGCCATCTCTCTCTCTCTCTCTCTCTATCTATATATATATATATATATATATATATATAATTTCTTTACAGGAAAGGAATATTTAGTAATTTTTTTTTAATTCTATATTTCTAGTGTTCTCGCATTTTCGTCCATTGCAAATTATTGATACGAAAAATGTGTCACACACAACACAATATAGGAAACCAAAGAAAAATATATTACCAAATTTTCGTCAATACAAAAATGAAAATACCCCTTGTCGCTCTGGAAATGGCTGAAATATTCACCGAAATCGCTTGGGATCAATACACACTTTGGATAATTTCGCCACACATTTCGTCCTCAAGAAATACACATTAAGGAAGGACACAAGAAAAATTGCATAAAAACTTTCAAAATATTCATTGTCCATCACATTTAACGAAGCATGGACAAGTAAAGTCTTCATTAGTCAAACTCTGTCTCTCTATTTCCTCTCTCTTTCTCTCGTTCGTGTTATTGTTTTTCTCTATCTCTCTATCTCTTTATGTCTGTTCATATCTATCTATCTATCTATCTATCTATCTATCTATCTATCTATCTATCTATCTATCTATCTATCTCACCCTGTTCCTATCTATCTATCTATCTATCTATCTATCTATCTATCTATCTATCTCTTCTCTGTTTCTCTAGTTTTTTGTCTTATTGTTTCTCTCTCTTTCTCTAGTTAGTGTCATTGCTCCTCTCTTTCTCTCTTTCTCTTTGTCTTTCACTCTACAAAGTCACTGTTCACTGTTGCTACTTATTTAATATCTATAGCCATCTTCTTTCGCGTTGTTGACAAACTCTATTTTGTTTTTCTTTCTTTTTTTTTTTTTTTTTTTTTTTTGCTTACTCTAATATTTTTCTCAAACCTAAACCCCCAGATTATTAGACAACTAATTCTCGATTTTTCAATGGAGGTTGTCACTTCCTTCCGATCCCGCCACCCACGTTCTAAAATCAAGTTTCCCTATCGGCCATCTCTATGTCACTTTTAATTTTAACTGATTTTCGGTAGATATAGCAGTGTATGGTTAATTTTTTAGTTTTTCTAGACGAAGCATTGTCAATTATTACTGTTTTCATTTCAATTTTCAACTGCTTTATTTTTTATCGCAACTTCTACTTGGACCTTCAATCTACGGCAGTCTGAGTTTCTCCTAAATTTCGCCACATGTAATTGCGTGACGATCAGTGGAGGGTTTCGATAAATAGGATTACAACTAAAAACTAACATGAAAGTAAATACTAGTCGAAAATGAATAATTACTGATTGAAAGGTTTAGTCAAAATTATTCTCTGTCGATTCTATCACTGAGAATTAAATTAAAAAGAAAATAATTTATACTCACCAAATAAAAACCCATAAATTTTTTTGCAAAACATTTCACTTGATATGATTGGTTAGAGAACAATTTAAGTACGTAAAATATTAAAGACAGAGGATAAGTATTTTTTTTTTTATTTTTTATTTTTTTTACTTACTGGTTTGAAGAAATATGTTTTTACTTCCGAACAGTATGAAAATGGATTTACAATAAAGACAACAATTGCATGTCATGTCCAGTTACATTATTGAACAATAAAAAATATTAAAAAATTTAAATCTTCAGATAGGGTTGTATATTAATATTCCTTGGTTTTTATTATTATTTCATTTAGATTCCTCGACTAGTTTCGGCCAAAATGTCCATCATCAGGAGAAAAAAACATTCTGTTTGGTGGTAGCAGTGAACTACAGAAATGAATTTCTTGATGAAGAAAATTAACTTTTGTCTGTAGTTTTCATTTGTTTTTTTTTTATTTTTTTATTTTTTTAACATGAATTTTGGTCAGTCCTTGTGTTGGTCAAACAGTCTCTTTTAAGTTGTTATTTGAGATAAGAGCTGGATGGACTCATGCTGCTCTGAATTCCCTTGGTCATTTTGACAGATTTATTGGTTCCTGGAAAGGGGAGGTATCTCTGTTAAGTGTGTGTGTGTTATTTGGTTCTTAGGGAGTGAGTGAGTATGATGTGTGTAAACGTGTATATTACTATGAGTGTATATATATATATATATATATATATATATATATATATGCGTACGAATGCCAAGTCAAAATAAAATATGTATTTTGTTCACAAATAAAATATGTATTTTGTCGTCATCTTGATTGCTTCGGCTGTGGTACTCTCCGAACTTCATAAGGTGCCGATTTCTTTATTCATTTCATAGGGGAAGAAGACTGTCCTTATTATGATGTCTACGCTAGGGTATCTCTTGTATAACTTGTATACATAATAAATTAAATCACCCACTACATGCAGGTGTATGCGTGTGTGTAAAATATATCTGTAAACTGACAACATAGATATAGGCAAAAGTCAAACTTCTATTAGCCGACGCGTTTCGTCCTCTGATGGGCTTCATCAAGTCAAATGCATGAAATATTTGCTGAAAAATAAGATCCTCTCATTTGCCTTGATAAAATCAGACGACGAAACGCGTTAGCTTGGATGAGTTTTTATTAATATCGCTCTCTCTCCCTCTCTCGCTATGTGAAATGTATATATATATATATATATATATATATATATATATATATATATATATATATATATATATATATATGAACTTTATTATATACATTATTTATATATTATATATGCGCGGTACTTATTAGAAAGTGCTCAATATCAGAGAGAGCAAACATATTTAGTTGGATTGATGTGAGTTTGTGACCCTGGGTTTCACGCTTTTGCGATCGTCAGACAAACTTAAAAACTATAATATTCATATATATATATATATATATATATATATATATATATATATATATATATATATATGTGTGTGTGTGTGTGTGAATACTATGGTTTTTAACTCTAGTCCGAAATGACGGAGAATTCGACGATCGAAAATTTGGAGTTATATCAAGAAGAATAAATATGTT
Organism: Acanthosepion lycidas; assembly: GCA_963932145.1. Taxonomy (NCBI): domain Eukaryota; kingdom Metazoa; phylum Mollusca; class Cephalopoda; order Sepiida; family Sepiidae; genus Acanthosepion; species Acanthosepion lycidas. The sequence continues at coordinate 113,409,293 of OZ010588.1, read as the reverse complement.
AATAATAATAATAATAATAATTTTAAATAGATAAAGCGTTTTGTAAAATACGTATGTTCTTAGGTTCTTTTTATTTTTATTTTCTGTTTTTTGCATAAATCTATTTAAGGGAATGTCATGATGCCATATGTTAATGAACATTTTTCCTAAAAAGGAAATAAATAGAGAAATGGTGCAAAAATATATTTACGATCAATAACTGTGGGTGTGTGTCTATGTCGGTTATAAATTGATACCATCGTATTAAGTGCATTGACAAAGAAGGAAATTTTCATGAAAAATATAAAAGATTGCGAATTTAAATACTTTTTTTCAATATTAGACTGAAAAATCACTGATGTGCTTATTTTCATGCGTATACGTTCATGTATTACACACACAAACACATATATATACATATATATATATATATATATATATGTATGTATATATATATATTTTTATTTTATCATTTTGTTCATATCAGATCTACATTTGAACTTCAATTCATATATATATATATATATATATATATATATATATATATATATATATATATATATATATATATATAGAATAATGGATAGCGGCTCGGACTGAGGAATCGGAGAGCCGAGTTCGAATTGTTACATTCACTTACGTGCTAATACCCTTGGGTAAGGTATGAATGCTCTTCTGGGTAAATAGCAGGACAGACCTGGTTCTATAGCCTTGGATGGCAAGTGGCCTACCGCAGAAAAAAATAGCAACCTACGTCAGTCATGCGTCAAAAGATACATGATCGCCTAAGCACACAACTGACATATATATATATATATATATATATATATATATATATATATATATATATATATATATATATATATATATATGTTTCATGCTTAAGCACAATCTTCAGGTTATGTGTTTAAGTATGAAACAGTGTGACGCGGCTTGAGGTTAACCTCAATGTCCACTTACATATTTACAAGCACTCTATCCCATAAATATAGCTTGACTTATCATGAATTAGAAGTTTTAATACTGTTATCAATTACTGGTCGATTTTCATAGAATATGTTTTATTTTGAACAGTATAATGGGAGAAGTACTGTATTAAAATTCTACCTCTTGCACTTTTTCTTCTAAACTGGATATTGAAGGACGATCACTTCTGTGGATATCTACCATAGGTCCCGTACTCATCAACTTGGAATGACAATTTCTCATGGTTCTGGCATTTATTGAAACACCAGGTCCACCATGACGCTACCATATTTGCACTTGTAACACAGATTTCGTTACCGGATGTTAGCTGAGCGCCCATGAAGTGTCAGGAGTTGTGCCATTCTGGGATATATTTCTTACTCTAAAATAAAATAAAAAACATAAAATTAATAATGAAATTCTACCACGTTAAGTATCACAATATATTTTGTTTCATGCAAATGTGGCGACATTAACAAAAGTTATAAGTTTTAATAAGGTGCAAGTTGGATCATTTTCAGATTTTTCTGAAATGTTTTGCTGATGATAAATAAATGAAGAAAATGTAAAATTTATGGAGATTTCACAATTGTTCCTTATTTAATAATTTTGAAATTTCAACTTGAACTAATTCCTAAACAACTATAGATATTTCAAAACAAAAGCAGTAAAAGCTGAATGTGGTCGAATAAGTTACGTATCTAGATATATCGGCCCACAAAATTTATTACTTTCAATTTAAACTCAAACGTCACTGTACAATCTGCGGTTTCCTCGAAGTAGAATTGTAAACGGCGTTTTTTGTATTTCGTCACAGTTATCAGTCTGTAGAATTTTCACATAACATCACAGTTGTTTTACATTCCGTTACCCTTCATATATATATATATATATATATATATATATATATATATATATATATATATATATACACATGGTTAATGTGGGTGAAATTTGTCATTTAACGGACTGATGTTACCTTCAGCATTCCCGACTCCAGAGTTTCGTGTATGTAGTGCCTTATTGATTGTAAGTTATTCAAATGAGTGAAAGGAAAGAAAAAAAATCTGGAAAAAACTGGTTACATAAAACGATAGATAGATAGATAGATAGATATGCACAAAGTTAGCTAGATCAACAGATTGATGAATAGGTATGAAGACAGGTAGATATGAATAGAAACATCCATATATATATATATATATATATATATATATATATATATATATATATATATATATATATATATATATATATATATATATATATATATATATATATATTAATAACGTTTTTCCTCGCCGGTAGCACAACTCATGTTCAACGCAGTCGCTAAGTGCTGATTGAAAACTGACCGCATAACCAGATAAACAGACAGAGAAACCCCTAACGAAAGCCTGCCATGTGACCCCCCCCCAAAAAAGCTTTTGTAAATAAACAGATACGAGAAAACTGGAAAATGATAGATTCATAACGAAAAGAGATAGATAGATAGATAGATAGATAGATAGATAGATAGATAGATAGATTAATGGAACAGACAGACAGACAGACAACAGACTTAGTAAAGAGTCGCTGAAATTTCTTTTTATTGCAGTTTTAAAAAAATTTCTCTAAAAAGTTACTTGAATATAGAAACAGGTATCCTCTGTCTATACACACACACGCGCGCGCACACACACACACTCATATGTGCAGACAAACGCACATAATATTCTCCCTCTTTTGCAGTCTTTTCACTTTCGGTATCTCTCTCTCTCTCTCTCTCTCTCTCTCTGAATGATCACTTGCCCCAAATCAGACCACCTATCGATAGCCGCCATTGTCCATATTTATGCATTTCAGATTTAAAAGCTCTTCGCATAACTAATTATCAAGATGAGCTCATAAATATATGGAGACAGGCCGACAATATGCCAGACATACTGATACATGCTGACATAGATAGATAGATAGATAGATAGATAGATAGATAGATAGATAGATAGATAGATAGATAGATAGATATTGACAGGCTGAGATAGATAGATAGATAGATAGATATTGACAGGCTGAGATAGATAGATAGATAGATAGATAGATAGATAGATAGATAATGAAAGTCTGAGGAGATACAAGGCCCACGATTCACTGTAGTGCGCTAGTGAATGAAAGTAGACAATAGTTGAACCAAGAATTGAAGAAAGTTTAATATTTTTGCGATCGAATCTTGGTTCACAAAGCAGCCATTCTTATAGAAGAAGTGCAGGAAAGGATCTTCCTTCGTACCAACAGAATGCGAATGGAACGAGGACGATTCGACCCGGCGATATATATACATATATTATACATATATATATATATTGATCAGAAGAAAGCTTCACCCTGACAGCTTCTTCCCAAGAACAGCGACTTTTTGGAACAAACGCCCGAGATAGACAGACAGATAGATAGATAGATAGATAGATAGATAGATAGATAGATAGATAGATAATCTGCTGAATGTGTCTAAAGCGGTTGCTCAATAATGTATTTGCGTCAATATTGCCTCATCTATCTATCTATCTATCTATCTATCTATCTATCTATCTATCTATGTGTTTCAGTCTGTTTATATATATCTAAGTTTGTCTTTATCTATCGCAGTCTGTCCTTATCTATCTATCTATCTATCTATCTATCTCAGTCTGCTCATAGCTATCCATTTCAGCCTGTTCGTATCTATCTATCTATCTATCTATCTATCTATCTATCTATCTATCTATCTATCTATCATAATGTCTTTGACTTCAGTCGCTTATTCACCGGTGTATTTAATTTCCCTGTTCCTGTTCTATAAATACTTTTATGGCAGTTGATCTAATGAACTATCCTTCATGGTACCCCGGCATAAGTGCAGTACTAGATTGGCGGCAAGGTTTCATCCCTTTACAGTTGAAATGGCTAGATGTATCCGTAAGTTCTATGCTAACAGGTTCTTCATTCGCACTTTTCGCTTGTGCAACACTCTTCTGGTTTCATGCTTTCCAGTGAACTTTGATCTTCAAAAGTTTAAAAGCAACATCAATGTTTACCTTCTGTCTTTTTAATTCTTGTTCTTTTACTGTTTTCTCACTTTAATAATGTTTTTTTATATTCTCTAACACTCATTAACAACACACACACACACACACACACATGCATACATACATACATACATACATACATCTCTAAATTGATAAAGTCCACAAACAATATGTGGATCGAAATGGTCATTTTCTGAATGATGTAGTTTGGGATTTTTAATCTATGTATTTTACATATGTAAAGGGTGTTTCATTAAGACGGATCAAAGTCAGCAGTAAATAAATCAGTGGTGAAAAATTATTTATTCATGTTATTTATGTCATGGCAATTATGTGTGAAAAATAATATCGCTCAAATATCCGTCAAATCTGAAAGAAAGATGAAAAAATCATTAGACGCTTTAAACTTAAAACACATTAAATTCGGCCCAAGTTATTGGAACAGCCTTTTTACCCCCCCCATATATATATATATATATATATATATATATATATATATATAACCAGCTAGCTGTGTACTGTTTTATCAATAGAAGTGCCTGTAGGTACTTAATTATTCGTATGTATTTATAGGCGTAATTGTGCACCTGTTTGGCAGTATATGCCTGGCACTTTGTATATCAGTCTGTTTGTCGATGTTGTCATCAATGTGTTTGTAGGGGAAGGCCCTAAAATATGTGTATGTCACCCCGATCTGTGTCTAATGTTGGACCATTATTAACGCACCTATAAAATCATGTTTTTACTTCAGTGACGAATTACAAAGTGTACAAAGTACCTAACTGATATCGTATCTCAGGTACCACGCCCCAGTGCCAGCGTTTGCTATTTCGAAATTGAGATAGATCCGACGATACGCGTGATAACCGAAAAAGAAAAAAAATGTGAAAATATTACTATAAAATATTTCCTAACACGAATAAAATATGATATATATATATATATATATATATATATATATATATATAGGGAATCAAATTTTCTATACTTAAAAATTCTACATGTTCATTTTTTATCTTTTTATATGTGTAATGAGCACTTTTTTAAAATACTACTGTTTCCTGTTATAATTCGACTCTAACTCTAACTAATATATGAAGGATATATTTTATTTTAGACATCAGATCATAATTTAAATACTAATTTAGTACAAGCATATAATTATGATAAATTTTCATTTAATAATTGTTGTTCGTTTTAGCATTTCAAACGAAAATTGATTTCCGAACATTGAGTCATTCCATGTAAATTTATAAAATGAAACTCTTACTCTGAGAGAGAAAAAACAAACTAAAAATACATGACATAACGTGAACATCGTGCCCGCTGAATAATGTAGCGTCAGAGTTGACGGATTTTGCCGTAACACCGCTATTATTTAGCTATCTTCCGTCCACACCAACGTTTGTTGAGTTAAAAAGCACTTATTAGAATTGTAATAAAACTTAAACATATGATAGAAGTGAATTTATACTTTTTAGTTCTTGAGACTTTACAACAAAAATATTTAAATACTATTGATTTAGTAGATTGTTTATTTACAAGAATAATTTTATATTTACGACATTCTAAAAACTAATGAAATTAAAACGAGTGCAATGTAATATTTAGCATTTACAGTTTATAAACAATTATTATTTACCACTTTATAAAGTTTGAATTCCAACAAACAATATAAATAATGTTTATTAGTTTTGTTGTTAATTCTCAAGAAGAAAGAGAATGTATAAATTCACCTCCATATATTTAGATTTTATTAGATTTCTAATCATCGCTTTTTAAAGCAATAAACATTGACGTTAAAAAATAAACAATAATAAATAATTAACTTTATTTCGAAAGTCCTAAAGTTTTCCGTTATATCACAAATTGGTTTTTCGGATACTAACCATTCTTTGCCCAGGAAAAATATTTCGGCTATGTTTAACTTTCATAAAGGTAAAAACAAAATGGTGTTTTAAAAGAACTGTTATTCCGTTGACACCGCTATTTCATATTAAACAGTATTTATTTATCAGCGTGAATAAAAAAGAAAAATTCATAGATATTGATAAGTAATGCATATTGCGTTGTAGTTGGTTTACATATTTCGATAATTTTGCAATCTTTACAACTTTTTGAATAAAAATATTTCTTTTCTGATTTATTTCTTTATAAAAGCGTAAATAAATCTTTATAAAAGGTAAACAATAAATATCGCATTGAATTTGGTTCGCATATAATTATAATCTTGTAAATAAACCTTGCCGAGGGAGCCAAAAGCGTATACAGTAATAGCGGTGTCATGGAAATATCCGTCCTATTCACAGTTTATTTTTTGTGAGGAGAAAGGTTAAACTTTGTCTATATTTCTTTATGGAGCTTCAATAAATCTTGTTAGAAAAAAAAAATAACGGATTTTGCATACAATCATTTTTGAAGGAAATTGCAATACATCTTGGAAATTGAACACAGTTGTATTCTTGTATTTTTTTTTCTTGCTGCAGGTGGGCGACATTTGTATTTATTTGACTTTATTTTGTTTATCAAATCTTGAGTCTTCCTGGTCACAAAGGTTTCAATAATTTCAGTTTTTACTTACTAGTAAGAAATAGGCACCGATGTTTAGAGAACTTAAAACGATTACTAGGTTATTTATTTTACTGATCATTTTATTAAAATTATTGCCTCATGAGTTAAAGATTAGTTACTGCATTATTTAACCAAATTAGCTGTAAAAAATCAACAGTGGCATTTTATAGCCATCTGTCACTTATAGTATCGCCAACTAAGGCTGTTATTATATTTACATAAGCAGCGAAGTAATCATTCTAAGTAATGAAGCAATCGTCTTAAGTAACGCGATTAATTGAAATAAGTGCTGTGTAATTTGTTGCGAAGGCAATAGTTTCAATAATTTATTTTGCTATATTTTGGGCATTATTTCGAATGCATGACATTTCATACGGAAATGAAGGTTCATAATATAGAATAAAAAACATTATTGCATGCGATATAAAGGAGATAATTCTGGGTTTGGCATGCAGAAATCCTTTGAAATTCCGAACTGGACAATAGTCAAAACTACCATAAAATCTTTTGAAACGTCAAACTAGACAATGCCCTAAAATACTATATTTTCTTCTATTTATATGTTATAGTTCACGTTGCAGTAGTGGATAGTGACTCAGATTGAGATAATCGCAGAGCCAAGTTCGATCTCTAATCGAATCCATTACATTCACTTACGTGCTAATACTCTTGGGAAAGGTATAAATCCTCTTCTTCTCCCTGGGTCTACAGCCTTGGATGACAAATGGTCTACCGCAGAAAGAAATGGCAACCTAATGTGGGAAAATATCTGCCTCGTCAGTCATGTATCGAAAGATACATGATCGCCTAATCGTGTATCACGCATGGCACATAACTGATGGTTTCAGAAAGGAGTCATTCTCAAAAAAAAGGTTACACACGGGGGACCATCTCTAAGACTCATAATACTCAAACAAATGCTTTAGGCATGATAAGTATATAAGTATATATATATATATATATATATATATATATTCTTACATACATACTTAACTCATCCAATTTATTATATATATATATATATATATATATATATATATATATATATATATATATTCTTACTTACATACATACATATATATATATATATATATATATATATATATATATATATATATATATATATATATATATATATATATATTCTTACTTACATACATACATATATATATATATATATATATATATATATATATATATATTCTTACTTACATACATACATATATATATATATATATATATATATATATATATATATATATATATATATATATATATATTATATAAATGGACAAAATCCGACAATTATTTTAAGACATTTTTATGTTTATACATTCTTTTTTATAGATACAAATATTTAATTAAAAGCTCGTGTTTATAATAAACACGAGAAAATCATGGAGAATTGGAGTTTAAAAACAGTAAAATCGACCTTGCTAACCGAAACGCTCCTATGTGACTAAAGCATATCTGGCTATATGACGGTTCCGTGTAGGATACAGGTTCGATTCCTGTTGGAGGAGGCATATTTTCTATGAAAATTTATCGGACATTCAGGCCGGTGAATGTTAATACTGTTCATTATAAACAGACCTTTCACATAAATATGTCTAACTATAAAGAACGTATAACATAAAATGTCTTAATATATATAAGAAACAAGAGTCATGTTATGTCTTTATTTTTATAACTTTTCAAAATACCAATAATTCTTATGAAACCGGAAAAAAAGGATTATTCGTGATTTGGAAAAGTTGATCAGTAACAATAATCGCTAAAAAATGCCTGTTGTTTTTAATATTTACCTTAAAAAACCACTTGCTGCCTAAATACACATACAGACAGACAGACAGACAGATAAAGAGAGAAATAGATATGAACAAATTGAGATAGATATGGACAGACGTAGATAGATGTTGAGAGGAATTTAGTGGCGAAATTTCATATTACAAAGCGGATTATGAATTTACAATTTTTTTTTAAAAGCAAATGTTATAAATTTTGGTCGCCTCAAAGTTTTCACAGGTCATTACTTGTTAAGAATGCTTGTATTAATTAATGACCATCCATTTTACTATACACTCTAAAAAGAAATTCAAAGTAAAAACTTGACGTGTTTTTACATTAAACTATTGCATATATATATATATATATATATATATATATATATATATATATATATATATATATATATATAAACTATTGCATATATATATATATATATATATATATACATACATACATACATACATATATATATATATATATATATATATATATATATATATATATATATATATTTCCTCACTGGTAGCTCGACTTCACTCGAGTTTCATTCACACGCAATTTCAGCACCTGAAGATTTCGTCGTGAATGAAAATCCATATTTAATCTATATTTCATCCCAATTCAGCCCTTACAGACACACCCACACATCCACACACACACATCCACACACACGCGCACACACACGCATACACGCACACACACATATATATATTCGAAAATTATAATATGAATATGTTTAGTGTTGAAACAAAATGGCTATTTTTGTAGTGGTTTTATAATATATTTATATTATAATTTCCGAATAAATTATATTTGCCCTACTCTGTATTGAGTACACTTTTAAGAATAATATTTGTTGCTTATTGGAATTTATTCCGTATACACCAATGCTATATTTGTATATATATATATATATATATATATATATATATATATATATATATATATATATATATATTGGTTGGATTTATGTGAGTTTGTGACCCTGGGTTTCACACTTTTGCGAAGCGTGAAACCCAGGGTCACAAACTCACATCAATCCAACCAAATATGTTAGCTATATCTCTGATATTGAGCGCTTTCTAATAAGTACAGCGCATATAATATATAAATAATAATAGATATATATTATACACGTATATATATTTATATATATATACACACACACACACACACATACATACATATATATATATATATATATATATATACATATATATATATATATATATATATATATATATATATATATATATATATATATATATATATGGGATAACGATAGATATTTTTATATATCAAGAACAATATTGGAAAAAATGTTTACTTATGACACGTTTCTTCCTTCGGGACTTCATCAGACTATAGTTTGTTATGTTGGTAGTACTACGCGTGCGCACATGTGGTCCTGACAACTTAACAAAATTTAGTCCGATGTAGTCCTGAAGGAACTTTTTCCCCACTTTATCATACAATTAGCTTAATATACATATATACATATATGTAATTTGTTAGGAGAAAATCCGATGATATTCTTCTCTTTCATGATGTGGGCGATCATGTCTCTCCACAATTTACTGTCTTTTGTTGGCCTTTGTAAATATCTATCGTTTTGTTATCTCTCCCAATGCCTGTTCTTCCAGCCATGTGTGTTGCTTTCCTGTGTCTCCAAGCCAACTTTCCTCATTATGCGCCCTAGAAATTTCAGCTGTCGATTCCTGATGCTTTTTGTTTCCATTTTCTCTAAAATGTTGTCGTTGCTCACGTGTTCAGTTCATAGGATATTCTCAGTATCCTTCTGTAGAACAACATTTTGGTTGCCTCACGTTTCTTCCCCATCTGCGATGAGATTCTCCAGTATTTACTGCTGTGTAGGAGGACCGACATTAGAGAAATGTTCAGTTGTATTTTCTTTGTTTCCAATGAGATTTTCCTGTTTCTTAATATATTGCTTAACTATTGGAAAGCATCTTTCCATTCACTGTTAAAACACTTTTACCTAGTTTTGCATCCGGGATTATTTTTCAGTTTTTTTCCTCTCCCTAATATCAGAATTTGGTGAGTGTGCTTAATTAATAGATCCTACCTATGATACCTCAGTTTATATGCACAGTTAATACGAGAAGGTCCTGAAACTTCTCGGCTCGACTAAATTAACGAAATCTTGGCAGCACTTTTAGATAAGAGTTTACACCCGTGATGTTACCAGAATAAAAGATAAATGGATATAAATAATTAAATTATGCTTACAAATTAAATCCATGTTATAATATAAAAAAAAAACAATTACATACAAAATTTATAAATACTCTTTAGTTTTCTCAATATTTCATGTTATATGATGGAAAATATGGTACGCTAATCCATAAATGCAATAATCACAATGAAGATAATAATCAAAATAATCATAATAAAAGCTGGCTACTCTTATCCAAGGATACCCGTCTGCTAGGGCGGTTAGCCAATCCCTACTGCAGACACTTGCTCAGGCACATTTGTGTACTCAATACCCACAGAGCCCACCCGTGGTTTATACTACAATTATGCTGAGCAGACCTTAGTTACACTTTCTGGGAGAGAGCGTGTTATCTAGCGTAATGAACAATTTGAACAAGGCCAGCACGCTCAAGCCCTCGACCACGATGACTTGTGGCTTTGTGCTAGCACAGTTATTGACGAGTTCCGTCTTCCAATTTCACTCACAAGGCTTGGGTCAACCCGTGTTGCCGCATGCTGGGATCGACCTCGATCCATTCCAATAACATCAGGAAGTGTCCTCTCTAACAAATCGACCATGGTGAGATTCGAACCCGGGTCACATGGTCAGAAAGCGAACGTTCAAACCAGGCGCCCATATCATAATAATAACAATATTGTGGATTGATTGGTTTGTTTTTTATGGGTTATCAACTGTTTGGGTTACTTTTTTTAATTAATTCACCACAAGCAAGGCGATAATGCGGCTAAGATGCAAGGGGATACAGGGAGTGAAAGAAAATAAAAAGATGCTAGAAAGAAGCGGAAAGCAAATTCTAAACAAGAAATAAATGATATAACTTCTACTTCTGTTCAAAAGACCAGAGAGAAATAACAAATGGATGATTTACTATCTACTAAATTCGAAACATTTTGAATTATAAGAATATATAATTTTTTTATGCGAGTAGACATGGTACTAATAATTTTTGTTGAGACTAACAGTCTTATTTTAGGTATAATTCTTACTATTTAACCCCTAGCTGGTGGTTGAAGTTGGAGACTTACCTTACCCTGACTATTTGCGCCTAAGTGAAAGTGACAAACCCGACTGGAATTTGAACTCGACTCTTTGATTTCGCATTCACAACAGCTACCATAATAATAGTATTGCGGCCTGTTTAGGGGCCAGAAGGAAAGACACGAATGACGAAGGTAGGTTGAAAAAGTATATTGAAGATATATACAAAACAAGAGTGTTAGTAATAAGTAGATTAGCACTGCGTCTACTGCTCCACTCCACTTCACCCCCTTCTCATCCAACTCTCACAGTTTGTATTTATGAGAGGAGGAAGAGTTCATTCTACTGTAGGAGGGTTTACCACAACAAATAGCAATTATAATCGTCATAATAATAATAATAATAACAACGACAACAACAACAACAGAATGTGCATTCTTATTGACATAGAACGTCCTGCGGATTGTAATGTATCTTTGAAGATTTAAAAAATATCAAAATACAAGTATCTTAAAGTTGAAATTTAAAAAATGAGGCACATGAGGACATCAATAATTCCAGTTGTAGTTGGAGCCCTCGGATTGAATGAAAAATGTTCCTATAAACACACTGAAGGGATCACTGGTAGCACATGCCTTAAAGAAATACAAAAAATTGTATTCACAAGTACAGCTTACAACTTATGAAGGTTTTTTTTCTATGGATAATGTGTTTGATCTTATACTGTTTATTTTTTTTTTTTTTTGATTTTTGTTATTTTTTAAAAAAAATAAATGATCAATGGAAAATATCATGAAACAATTTCTAAACTTAGGTCTCTGGTTGGGACCCGAAAGGAAATGTTTATACAACAAAAATCAAAGGAAATAATAATAATAATAATAATAATAATAATAATAATAATAATAATTATTATTATTATTATTATTATTATTATTATTAAAGGAATAAGAAATTTTACTCATTTGTAAAGGAAGTGAATAAATTGAAAAGAGCATTTCAAATGGGTGAAGAAGTGCAACTAAACCATAATACATCTACTGCTGCGGCAAAGAAAAAAGAAAGCCAAACAATGGACTAAATGCAGGGACAATGGCAAGATAAGCCTCCTCTTCCTGGTCAATATTCTGTCCGTGTCAAAGAAGCTGATATAGACAAACCCCGTAGCCATCAGTGGTTATGTAATACAGGATTAAAAACTGAAGACGAAGGTGTTATTCTTGCTGCACAGGACCAATGCTTGCGTAGAAGAATTTAACAAACACATGTATTTGTTATTGTTTTTGCATGAGTAGTATTATTAAGAAGGATATTATCTCTATGTTTTGGGGTTTTTTTTTTAAGTGAAGCATTATTAAAAATTATTATCTTAAATTTTGACAAATATTTATTTATAATTTAATTATTTAGTTGCAATTTTACGTATTTATCCTTGAGTTGTTATTCGCTTTGAGATTTAGTTACAAGGAGAAAAGCTGTCAAAATAAAAGGACCTTGAAATAGAAATCTAAAAAATGTTGCACATGGGAACATCAACAATCACTGTTGTAGTTGGAGCCCTACGATTGGTTGGAAAGAATCCAGTTGACTAATTGAAGAGATTCCTGGAAATCCATGCCTCAAAGAGATACAAAAAATTGTTCTGACAAGTACAGCCCACACTTTAAGAAGGGCTTTATATATGTATTTTCTTTTTTTTTTTTTTCAGTAGAAAGTGTCATGATGCCATTTCTAACCTTAGGTCCCTGGGCAGGACCGAGAAAGAAATGTGTAAACGCCAGAAATCAAAGGAAATAAAAATAATAATAAGTCAATAGTTAGTATAGGTAGAAACACTGGATAATACTAATACTAATAACTCGACATACCAATCTAAACCGATAAAGAAATTAAAATCAACAGGTGTGATATTGTAATGAAGGCCACAAAGAAGAGAACTTGTTTCCTCATTGTCATCATCTATTCCAGTTGAAAAGAATACTTGTCTGAAAATAGCAGAAAAACTCTCTACATATAAAGATCTAGAAATAGAAGTTTAGAGAACATGAGCTATGAAGGTCAGAACAATGCCAGTGGTAATAAAAGCACTCGGTCTAGTCAAGAAAAGCTGACAAATATATCAATGAAATCACTGTCAGCTCCACGATGCAAGAAATTCACATGGTCGTCTTCTTCAGCACTGCTTACATATTAAGGAAAACTCCGTCCATCAAATAAATCCGTCATGCACTCATGCCACCACCAAGTTCAATGGATGAACTTGGCTCTATGTGTGAACAAAGGAGGATATTATGAAAAAAACAAAAAACAGACTGAATAATAATAATAATAATAATAATAATATGTGCGTGTGTGTTTATTAAATTGCTCAGTGGAAAACGTCATGATGCCATTTCTGACCTTAAGGTCTCCCGTCGGAACCTGGAAAGAAATGAATACACATCAAAAATCAAAGGAAATAAAATAATGATAATTGCTCAGACGAGAACAGATACAACATTGATCATAAAACGTTCTTATGAGTTTCATGTCGCATCCCCTGAAGATTCCTATATTGAAGAAGGTAAAGAAGATTCTGGTCCAACATTTACATCGAATTGAGGGTAGATGTTGAAAGAATGTGGAATGTACATGCCAAGGTTGTGAAAATTGCAATTGCATCTCTTGGTTTAATTCCTAAAGAATCTCCAGGTCTTGATGCATGGAGGGGACGGTGGAGTCGAATGGATACCAGCTCGGATTGAGGAATTGAAGAGCCAATTTCGATTTCCAGTCGAGTTCGTTACGTGCAAAAACTCTTGAGACATCTCTTCTTCCCCTCGACAGTTATGGATAAATAGACAGGCTTCTATAGTCTTGGATAGCAAACGATCTAGGACAACTCAAAAACGACAACTAATTTTTTTGCGACTACTCGGTCTCACATTGTCCGCTGACCTGAGATGGAACAAATACATTGAGTCAATAGCTTCGTCCACCGCAAGGAAAGTTGGCTCCCTATGTCACGCCAAGAAAATTTTCTCGCCGGAGTCGATCCCTCAAATCTACAAATCAACCATTCGCCCTTGCATGGAGTATTGCTGCCATATATGGTCCGGTGCCCCTTCTGTTTGTCTCAAGGTTCTCAACTGCTCCGATGAATTACTTTCGCTGGTTCCCAGACTTCATGAATTTCAGCGCTCAACTAGACTCGCTCTCACCCTTTCACTGTCACTGTTAAATGTAGCCGTCTCTTCTACTCCAATAGCTTCATGTCTTGCCTGTGGAACTCCCTCCCATTTTCCTGTTTCCCTGATAGCTATAATCTCCAACTATTCAAATGTAATATCAATCGACGTCTCCAGATGCTTTGATCTATCCCCTATCCTTCTCTTCATCTTTTCCTCTATCACTCCTATTTGCTCTCGCTCCAACTCTCTGTAACCCCTTGCGTGCTAGTGGCTTCCCGCCTTGCTTGGGGTGAAAAGCTTATTAAAAAAAATTTGATTAAACTGGTCTCTTTAATAATGGTTGGCAACAAATCAAGACAACTCTAAATTGAAAATGATAGGCGAAGCACATATACTATGCAGATAATGAAAGGATCGGGCACTTTAAAATGGCTCTGTGAACCCGAATGCAGTCGGCTTTGATAATTGATTGAAGATGATCTTGATATAATTAGAATCATAACAAAAACAAAAAAAAATCGATACTGTTAATATTCTGGAGAAAGCGCTTCTTGTCTGAAGACTTGAATCTTGAAAGAGAGTTCCATAAAATTATTTCCGGTGTTTGAGACCATCACCGCATAAATTTAAATAATAATAACTATTATTATTCTAATTCACTTTATATTTCCCTTCGTCAGTTCGCACGACCGTTACGCCCTGCCAACACATCATAAGCAATGGATTATTCCGTTTTGACTGCGTGGAAAAAAGAGAAACACCATATCAAAGACGCTACTTGGTTTCAAAGAGAAAATGAAAAAAACAAAAACGAAGATAGAACCGGGAAATGGAAAATTGTCAATTTCAAATCTTTTCATTTGTACCCCCTTACTTCTTAAAATAACATTCATATTTATGATTGTTATTGTAATATTTTCTTAAAGTTGTTAAGCTCAAATATTTTAACGATGCGATAGGGGGATTTCTATAGATATTTTATATTGCCGTAAAAACTCGCCATGGGCTTATTCAACCATTAACTTAAGGCTTAAGAGTTTTTCATAAATTTAAAATAGGACAACCGTGAAATTTTCACGGGCTGCTATCCTCTCCGCCTTTGAGGTGATTCGTCCGGGTGATGACGGCCACATCTTAACTCATAGCTGCAGCTTAGAGACACGGCACTTTCCTCAGTACATGAATTACGCTGCCACCTGCGAACTTCCAACTATGTCAGGTATTCCTAAGGCGTCTCGTGAAGCAGAAAGATTCTCAAGTGCGCCAACCACAAAAGGAACACCTTCAGCTGTTACTTGCAACATGTCTCAGGATTTGCAATGCCATATCTTGATATTTCTGTATTTTACACGCGTTCAGCCTTCTCTAGGCATAAGAGCCAACGTACCGTTACGTCCGTCAGTATCCATCCATGACTGCATATGTGCACAAGTATGATATCATGGCGATTGATCTCCAAGCGCTCGAAGATCAAGATGGTCGTATCCCACAGGAGCCTGGCGTGATATTTATTATTAGAAATTGATTAGCAATCCCGAATGAATAACGATAAAATTAATATTAATTATCATATGATAAACTGAAAATATAATATTGATTATACGAGAGGCGCTGAAAAGCACTCGATCCGAGAAAAACTCTATTCCAAAGAAAGAAATTTCTTTTGTTCCTGATTTTGTGGAGTGATTCAAGCAGCGAATACATTGGGAAAGAATTTTAACTTATCATCATCAGAATATGTTGCCAGATACTTAATACAACTAACGAGGGTAAGTCAAAAATTATCCTCACTTTCGGTATATCTTTAGATTTGTCACAATGCTTTCTGCTCATGTCTGCTTATAATTGGCACTATTATGGTCACGTGATCGAAATTTGAGTTTGATCGCGCCAATTTTCTTGCTGATGCTACAGTGTAAACATAGCCGCTCTTCTAGCAGTGTGCACCAAGAAGGATCAAATAGCATTGATCCGATTTTTCTAGTCGGAACGAGTGTTCGGGGCTGAAATTCATTGAAGACTTTTAACACAATACGATGGATGTGTACTACCGAGTAGGAGTGACTATGAGTAGATCGAGAAGTTTAAGCGTGACCGGACAAGGGGGACACTCGAAGAAAGGAGAAAGACGCCCTTCAACCTGCACCATTGACGAGAAGATTCAGAAAACTCGCGAGATGCTAATGGCGGATCGGCGAGTTATCATCGATGAGGTAGCATGTTCTCTGCAGATTCAGATCATTGCTATTTGTTCTTCCTTCGTCCATACTTACACTGTAAGGGCAGCAAGAAAACTCGCACGATCGAGCTCAAACTTCGATCAAGTGGCCACATTCGTACCAATTATAAGCACGCATCCGTAGAAGGCAGTGTGACAGACCTAAAGATATGTTATGGCGAAAGTGTAGATAGTGTTTGGCATACCCTCGATAGATAGATAGATAGATAGATAGATAGATAGATAGATAGATAGATAGATAGATTCTCTGTTCATGAGCGGGAGTAATGGGAAGGAAACATAACCAAGTGTCGAATCTGTCTTTTTATTTTAAGTGTAAAGGATGAGACAGCTAAGGAATGTTGGAAGTCATATCGAGATACTGGGGAACACCCACAATCAGGAACGTTTGAGTGAATTGGGTTAACTGGGAGTATTTGTATTTTGACACCAACTGCAAGGCTATGCACCACTTCTAACAAAATCTACGACCATATCAAACACATTTGGCTGTGATGCATGTACATGATATATCATTATCAGACTAGTTATGACGGGTATACTCGGCTTTGTATATTTGTACTTCAGCCTCACTTCGGTAGCCGGCTGCTCTCTCAGACAATAATAATAATAATAATAATAATAATAATAATAATAATAATAATAATAATAATACCAGATCATTGTAAAAGTTCCTGGCCGATTTTCATTGTTAATATAAAAAGACCGCAACTTGACATTGGTGTTTGTTTTGATGTCGATTTCGCGTGACTCCAAGATTGAAATCTTGCATCGCTCATTTGTGAATCTGACTTTGTTGAAGGTTGACATTTTGCCTACAAATGGAAGATGAAAAATTGCATACAAAAAAAAAAAAGAAAAAAAAAGGAAGGAACTGCAAGATAGTAAAAGAAAGCGTGAAAAAAGGACTAATAACTAATCGTACAAAGGCAGAATTTATAGTTGGGAGCAACAAACAGATTAAGATGTGAGCTATAAATACAAGATGTCAAAAATGAAGCAAGTGTAGAAATTTAATCAAGGAAGTTTTATAACTATGACTTTCGGAAAGAGGTAAGCACCGGAACTGGGACAATAAAACGTTCAGAAGTTTTATTTATTAACTGAATATGCATTTCAACCAGTTATTCGCAATAAATTTCAGGGGTGATGTCCTCTACCACATTGATCTTAAAGACTCGTATCCCTACTGCGGAACTTCATAAACCAGAGCCAGACTGTACAGTCCCAAGTAAATACTTCACACCAGGCTTTGTTAATCTTAACAGCAGTTTGATAAAGATTATGATCAGGCATCGAGCTTGAACACAATGTTTCTAAAACTGCTTTCAATATTAACAGAGCCTGAGGTGAAAAAAAGTAAACGCATCTCTTCTTTTTTTCTTGTTCAAGATGAGCGGTATTATATAATGTTTGAAGTTAAATTCTGAAAGGGATTGATATAAAATTAACAAAGAGGACATTTTAATTATTAGGAATGAGTAATATCAGATCAATGTAAAAGATCCTGGCCGATTTTCATTGTTAATATAAAAAGACCTTGACATTGTTGTTTGTTTTGGTGGCGATTTCTCGTGTCTTCAAGATTGAAATCTTGCATCGCTCATTTGTGAGTCGGGCTTTGATCCATGTTGACGTTTTTTTTCCACAAATGAATGCCTTAAAGATCCGGGAAAGGAAGTTGCACTTTTGTTACATACGAATTTCGGAAAGGAGCAAGCATTGGATCTAAGAAAAAAATAACCCGACGGTTTATTTTGATCCAAGTCTTTGGATGACAAAAAAGGTAATTTGGCTATTTTTAGTCCGAATGTATTTAATTTAAATCTTCAACCCCACCTCGGGCGAACTTCTGACGTCGATGAAGATTCTACTTGCCAACGGAGAGAATAAGTCGATGATTTCGACGGAAGAGATTGCTAAGAATTTGAAAATCGATATTTCAACTAACTTTCTCCATTTGAAGAGATTTGGGTTCGTTTCCAAACTCGACATGTGGATGCCACATTTTCTGACGGAACAGAACGAGTTGATCGCGTTCCCGTCCCTGATTTCTATGCTGTCACGTCACGAAAAGGAGCCGTTCTTGGATAGAATTATTAGCGATGAAAAATGGTAAAGTTTATGATAAAGTTCGATGCGAACTGAGCTTGAAACAAGCTTGCAAATGTGCCGAATCTGTGGCTAAAATGGGTTTGCATCCAATGAGTGTGTTGTTTTCCGTATGCTGCAAAATAGACCCTTGCAGAATCTTAAAGAGTTGAGATTTGAACCCTCCAGCACCCTCCTCAATTGGCTACTTTGTATTTTCATTTTTTCCGGTTACTTCAGAACAATTTAAATAATAAAAAAAACTCTGACTGTACAATCAGTCGAAAACTACCTCCCAAACTTCTTCAAAGAAAAAAACACGAAGTTTCTACAAAAATGTCATCAACAAACCTGTAGATCGATAAGAGACAGTTCTTCAAAACAATGGTGAGTATGTACTTGACTAATGAATGTTTTTTGGAGTATGAAAAATTTTGTTTTTATTTTTCTGATCGGGCACTAATTTTTACAACGATTTAATATTTGACAAGTAATTTATTTCTTATCGTCAAATTGCTTTAATATTTTTCCATATGGTTAAGTTATGTAGATGACACCTTCATATTCTGTCGACACCAGGAAGATGTTCAGGTTCTACTGGACCAGGTGAACTCAATAAGACCTTCTATACAGTTCACGATGGAGAAAGAGAGTAACAACACACTTCCATTTCATTTTTTTGTTTGTTTAACCTAAACGATCAACCACGCTCTGGGCGACTTTCGTAGTCGATGATATAATATGATACCGTTGAGAATAAATCGAAGATGTCAACAAAAGAGTTTGCTAAGAGTTTAAAAATCGATATCTAAACTGCCTTTCGCCATTTGAAGAGATTTGGGTTCATTTCCAAACTCGACACGTGGATGCCACATTCTCTGACGGAACAGAACGAGTTGATCGCGTTTCTGCCCCGATTTCTATGCTGTCACGTCACGAAAAGAAGTCGTTCTTGGACAGAATTGTCAACGATGATAAATGGAGCGTTTATGATAATATTTGATGAGAACGGAGCTGGAAATAAACTTGTAAATGTGCCGAAACTGCGGCTAAAGCGCGTTTGCTGTCCATTTGGTAGGATTGCAGAGGGATAATTCATTTTGAGCTTCTTCCAGCCGGCGAAACGATAACTGAAAAGAAATATAGCGACCAACTCACCAATTGAAATGTGGCTATTCAAGAAAAACGGCCGATTCTGGCAAATCGGAAAGGTGTCACTTTCCCCGACGACAACGCAAGACTGAATGTTGCAAAAGAGACCTTGCAGAATATTAAAGAGATGAAATGGGGAAACTATCCAGCACTGAGCGTATTCTCCTGGCTCTCTACAATTTAAATGAAAGATTTGACACTCTACAATCAGTCAAAATCTACGTCTCAACTTTCTTCCAACAAAAACACAAAAATTCTATGTAAATGGCATCGACAAGCGTGGGATCGGTTTATTACTTATTGACAATAGAAAACCGATCCCCCACTTCATGCCCACTGAAATCTTTTACTACTACGGTATCGTCCAAAAAGACAGCACGTGTTTTAAGTCTTCTTTTCACATATAAATCTTTAAATGTATTTTTTCCAATTATTATAGCAAGTGCGGCCGAAATATACCCCCATATACCTCCCAGAAATATTTCCTACAAAGTTATGACATTAGTGGCAATAGTTACATCATTAACCTAATGTCTTACCACAATGTGCAGTACCCTGTATTAAGTTGTATTTCTGTGAAGGATCAGTTTATTACTTAATGACAATAGAAAAATGATTCCCTACTTTATGCCCACTAGAATCTGTTATTGATACCAGTTTAAATATATCGTCAAAAAAGACAGCATATTTTTTAAAGACTTGTTTATTATTAGAATTTCATATGTGTGATATATATATTTTCCATTTGTGTGAAAGCGTAATAATTATGGGGGATCAGTTTATTATTTAATGACAACAGAAAACAGATCCCCCACTTTACGTCTAACAGAATTCTAATACTAAAACATATACATAAAAAATATCACCGCATATTTTTCTTACTATTTTTAGTTCATTTTCACATGCAAACTTTAAGCATATTATCCAGAGTTGTTGAGCTCCTCGAGGCGTTGTAATGGTAGGCAAGCTTGTCTTGTTGCGACTGAGTAGTGAGTTCGATCCTCACTGGGTGCCTCCTACTTTCGGCCTTGTGCCACATCTAAACTAAGCTTGGAAAATCACTATTATCCACAGTTGTTATAAACTGAAAACATTTCCAATTACATAAACATGTAGTAATTCCACAAGAAACGATCAATAGTTAATAAGAATAGAAAACCGAACTCCACTACCTTATCTATAAATAAATCTTCGTTATTTTTAGATAAATTTCATATGCATTCCTTGAAATAAAGTGTTTTTCATTTATGTTAATATGTAATCCTGGAGGGATTAATTTTAAAAAATAAATAAATAAAATGAGAATAAAAAAACAGCATCTACTCAAAGACGTTTATCGAATAAAATATATAATTAATGATAAATAATGGCGGATTAAAAACAAAAGCATTCCTTAGCAATTATATACATACATGTGTGTGTGACTTTAACAAATATATTTTTAGATTTGCACACACACGTTCACGCAAACAGAAATATATATATATATTATATATATTGATTTCATATGTAATATATATTTATATATTTATATATTATGTCGCATATTGAGAGCTGCTACCAATAAAAGAGTGCTCGCTGTATATAAGAACAAAACCTAATTCATATTAATATTAAATATACATTTTTTCTCAACAGTAGCACAACTTTGAGTTTCATGCCCGACACAATCGTCAGGTGCTGATTGAAAATTGACGATTACATCGTTCGTTGTACTACTGGCGAAGAAAAAGTATATTTATTAATATATATATATATATATATATATATATATATATATATATATATATATATATATATATATATATGTATATATATATATATATAAAAGTTATGAAGAACTTGGTAATCCGTATGGGTAATCCCAAGTAGGAATGAAATCCTGAGAGCTCAATGTAAATCCAGAGCTAATATTTAAAAGAAAAACAGACCACTTTAAGGTACCATTATAATAATTTATTTCACCAGAGATAGAGTGATATATATATATATATATTAACTCTATACAACACTCTATCTATTTCTCTCCTCTCTCTTTCTCACCACAATCACTCGATATATATATATATATATATATATATATATATATACATACATATCCACACACAACACACACACATAACACACACGCGCACACACACACACACATAACACACACGCGAGCACACACACACACACACACATATATATATATATATATATATATATATATATATATGTATAATGTAATTTCTGTATATATTATATGCAACCATGGGTTACAAACTCATGTCCATGCAACTGAAGATATATATATATATATATATATATATATATATATATATATATATATATATATAGATATATAGATAGATAGATAGATAATCATTTTTTCGAAAATTATAACATGAAAATGTTATAAAATCACTACAAAAAAGCCATTTTGTTTCAACACTTCTAGTTTCTTATCAAGTGATCGTGTTGAATGTAGAATAAAGGCTTTTATTCTATATTCAACATCATCACTTGATAAGACACTAGAAGTGTTGAAACAAAATGGCTTTTTTGTAGTGATTTTATAACATATTTATGTTATAATTTTCGAATAAATGATTATATTTGCTCTACTCTATATTGAGCACTCTTTTAAGAATATTATTTTTTGGTTATTGGAATTTATTCTGTATACACCAATCCTATACTTGTATATATATATATATATATATATATATATATATATATATATATATGTGTGTGTGTGTGTGTGTGTGTGTGTGTGTGTGTGTGTGTGTATGTGTATGTGTGTGTGTGTGTGTGATTTTAAATGAATTCATTTTTATTTTCTTCTGTTAACAATATTCTCTGATAATCCAAATGTTCAATGGACGAGTATTTATTTTGTTGACTGCTACTTTCTGTTTCTTTCTCTCCCCAACATACACAGTCATGTACTCTTTTTGTTTTTAGACAAAAATCCGCACTACTTAAATAAAATGGTCCCCCTCATAAAACAAACAGCAATTTGGTTTGGAGGAAATCGTATTTGTACACCAGCTGTTTTTAGATCTTTCTTAATCCACGACACTCTTCAAAATCGAAATCAATTAAAAATGAATATATTCGTTTGTTCGTTATTTAAAAAAAAACATCATTTGTAAACCCAACTTCAAAAAGACTGAATTGTTATGTTCACTGTGTAAAAGTCAGGGATCGATTCGACACTGTATCGCTTTTAGGAACAGGCTTCACACTTCTAAATCGATAACAAATCAATATATTTCCATTCCCACAAACGTCGCGGTCCTAGAAATGTTTAAAAAAATTCTAATCTATGAAAATTATTTCCACAAAAAATTTGAACAGGTTTTAATTAGTACGCAGGAAAATTAATAATACAGCTGATCGAAATGTGAGAAAGTGAATTAAAAAAAAATACTAAAGCGATATTTATATTATAACGATACAGCATTTGTCTTTGGGGAGCTGATCGGTACTTGATAACACAGCAAAAACCGTAACGCGATTTTTGCTAAGAAAATGCAAATTCCATAGTTTAATGTGATGAATGAAATCATAAAAAAAACATCTAATGTCTAGCTTTGCGATCATTTCAGTAATAAAAATCGCAATTTAATAGTGTTTTATTTTTTTGTAAAATGATAACCTTGCGTATTTTCATGAAAAAGATATTACGGTTTATATATATATATATATATATATATATATATTATTGGGGGATTTGAATAATCATAATTAAGCAATTCAACCTCAACAGAATGCAGAAAACACTGGACGGTTGTTTCAAACTATTTTGGGACACATCAGCAGTGCGTATCCACTAGCGAGAATCGAACCCGGACCGCTACGAATTGATCAAAAGGTTTCAGTGATGAGTGATCTAGTGGGTATGACGCTTGATTTCATAACGTAGCTATCCGGGTTCGATTCTCGGTAGTGGACGCGCACTGCTGATGATAGAACGAAAGGGCTGTCCAGTGCTTTCAACATTCTGCTGTGGATTCTTCCAGACTTATTTAATTATATTATTATTATTATTATTATTATTATTATTATTATTATTATATATATATATATATATATATATATATATATATATATATGTTTGTGTGTGTGTAAAAAAGATAATATATGTTTAACGAAGAAAATAAAAATATACATGTATACATAGAGAGATATATAGTCAAATGGATAAGTATAGGTAAATGTACGGGCGAGCGTCCGTGTACAAATACACACACACACACACACACACACATATATATATATATATATATATATATATATATATATATGGATATAGATATATTTAGTGTTTTTTTCTAATTTTCTGATTACTAGCTGTACGTCAGGGTCAAAACTGTTGATAAACTCTCCACGTCATTATTTTATTTTTTTTTTATTTTTTGTGAGTCAGGTATTTTAATGAAAAAAATTGCTTAACTTTAAAACGTGTTGAAGAATTACCCTGGTTAGCCGATTTGAGAGGAATACAATATTTTTTATTGATTTTATATTTATATATATATATATATATATATATATATATATATATATATATATATATATATATATATATATATATGTATTTATATAAAATTCAATAGAAGGGAGTGTCGTATAGGTCTTTGGATGCTGGGTGGAAACTTATAAACGAATATGTTGTCGATGTATATTCTTTCCCTGAAAATATTCAATATTCGATACATTAGAGACAACTTCGGCAAGGTCCTTTTCAGATTTCCTCACGACATCAAATCACTGATTCGACACCTGTAGGAATTCTCCAGAAGCCTTAAAATACAGTCTTTGGTCGGTTTTTTAACATTTACACAAAGGATAGCTACCTAAAAATACAATGTAATAAATTATACGTACATACATACTACATCCTGGCTTCAAGCAATCGTATGTCTAGCAACACTGATGAGCTGTGATACAGCGAAACAGTCAGTCTATAGATGAGAATATATATATATATATATATATATATATATATATATATATATATATATATATATATATATATATATATATATATATATCTCAGATTGTATGTGATATACATATATATATATATATAAATGTATTTAAGACATTTTTTATGTTTATACGTTTTTGTTAAAAAAATGTCTTTGTCCATTTCCTAATATATAAATGTATGTATGTATAAGATTGTATGTGATATATATAAGTTTCATTAAAGATGTCTGAGAAAGTAGTGTAATGAATCTTTTTATACAATTTTTCCTGCATTCATACATTTCTTATTTGGACAAATGTGTGTAACATTGTGAAAAAGGTTCCATATATTTGTTCGCTTTCGTTCATTCTTTTAAACATTATCGCAGTACCGCGTCATTCCTCTTTAACGATACTCATATAAAAGAGGGGTTTCTTCTGCATCCCCCATATATATATATATATATATATATATATATATATGTATAAAATCATTTTTTCGTTCAGATAATAAAGGATAGTTTTCATTAGGAAATTGTGATGAGAAAATTTGTAATTATTTAACAATTAATTTAATAGTTCTAATTACATTATTATTATTATTATTATTATTATTATTATTAATAATAATAATAATAATAATAATAATAATAATAATAATAATAATAATAATAAAAATCTCGAAAATATGGCATATGGGAACATCAACAATCCCTGTTGTAGTTGGAGCCCTAGGACTGGTTGGAAAAGAATGCAGTAGACTAACTGAAGGGATTCCTGGAATTCCATGCCTCAAGGAGATACAAAAAATTGTTCTGACAAGTACAGCCCACACTCTACGAAGGGCTTTATCTATGTAATTTTTTTTTTTTTTTTTTGTCAGTGTAAAGTGTCATGATGCCATTTCTAACCTTAGGTCCCTGGGCGGGAACCGGAAAGAAATGTGTAAACGCCAGAAATCAAAGAAAATAATAATAATAATAATAATAATAATAATAATAATAATAATAATAATAATAATAATTGATTGTTTTCATAATATCATCCTTAAAGCTGACCACTTTAGTGTGGTCTCCTTTTGAAACACATCGTTATATCATGTTTTTTTTTAATTAAACCAATCCGAAAAATTTTCAAGGGACATTGTAAAATTAAGTAAGGTAAAACTAGTACTAGTAGGTAAAATATATTCACTTTTCAGATTTGAATTAATTATAGAGACCGCGAGGTGCAATAAAAAGGGAAACATTGACAAAAAAAAATAAATAAATAAAAAATGCATTAGGGTAAAATTATTCAGGTAGATTATATTTTTTTGTCTTTAATTTATTGTCCTTTTACAGATATACTCTCTCTTAAATTTTTACACACACACACACATACATATCTCTCTCTCACTCTCTCTCTCTCTCTCTCTCTCTCTCTCTCTCTATATATATATATATATATATATATATATATATATATATATATATATATAATGGTTCGTAAATGTATAAGTATTATACCAGTATTAAAAATATTATCATAGTGTTTCTAGGATCAATTTAATACTAAAATTCATTTCATTCATTAAAATCATTTTAGTATTTTTATTTTCATAATTTTTATTATAACAGAATTATTATAATTTTTATTTTTTTTAATAAATAATAATAATAATAAAATTTTGCAGACGAAGAGGAATGTGTGAATGATGAGAAGGGGGGGGAGGCAAACGATTTGAAGATTTTATGTTTATCATTGATATGTTTGTATCATCAATACAATGTCTTTTCTGCGCACGTTTTGTTTTTCATCACTGTATACCTACTTTTGCATATACAGAGAGAGAGGGGTGAGAGTGAGTGAGAGAGAGAGGGGGGAGAGTGAGTGAGAGAGAGATGCTAGTTATCAAAACATTAAGAAGAAACTGTTTTTCTTGAATTTTTGCTATGAGGAATCTCTGATTACTGTTTGTCACATCTAAAAAAAAATTTACCTTCTAATTTTTTCTTCTTCCAAGACATTGGCGATCATGGCTCTCCACAATTTCCTACCCTTTGTAACTCTTAATAACTTTTTTTTTCTATCTCTCCCAAACCCTGCCCCGCCAACCAATTGCTCATGCTCACCAGGTAGATTGGGCGCTGCTTTCCTCTGGCCTTTTTACTTTCAATCTCGTGAGTATCAAATTTTTCAAGTCCTCTTTCCTCATTACCTACATTAGAAATTTCAACTGATTTTTACTGCTGTTCAGTATAAATGTTCTTTTTGTTTCCATGTCTGTAGAACTTCGTCGTTGCTCACAGGTTCGGTCGGTGGTATCCTCAGCATCCTTCTGTAGCACCACATTTGTCTCTTCTTAATCTGCGAAGTGACTGTCCTGCTTTCACAGATATCATATAACAGTTCAGTACTCTTTTCTTTGTTTCTAACAATATTTTTCTGTTTCTTAATACTTTGCTTAGCTCTTGGAAGGCATCTTTATAAATATGTATCAGCAACCTGATCTTATTACTTACTAAATTCTGTGGTTCTGGTATTACGAGACATATTCTCTTATCTAAGTATTACAGAAGAATGTCTATGGTTGCAGGCATTAAAAATATTTAAAAATCAGAATGAATAGAGCATTTAATGGCCAAATATGACTATTAACTTTAATTTAATGGCTGGCCGCTCATTTTCGAGTATGCCTGTCTCCTGGGATGACAAATCATTCCCTATTGCAGACACCTGCTCAGTCATATTTGTTTGCTCAACACCCACAGGACCCACCTGTGGTTTATACTGCAACTATACTGATCGGGCCTTAGTTTCTGGGAGAGAGTGCATTATCTGGTGTGGTCAACACTCTGAACAAGAGCGGTACACTCAAGCCCTCGGTCACGAAGACAACAATCGACGGCTCCAATATAGTTCCGTCTACCCCAATTTCATTCACAAGGGTCAAGCCGTGGTATGGTTTTCTGGCATTTCCAAAATTATCGTACGCACCCGAGATCGCCTCTACATTCGAACACAAGTCTCGTGGTTTTAAAGTGAATGCTCTGACCACTCGGCCATGTCTCTGATATTTATCTGTGCAGATTAAATGTATCGTAGATCCTTTTCCCTTAGAAATACACTGGAAATCAGGAAGGCATCAGCTTCCGAGAGTCAGGAATTAATAAATGTGTCACTCTGAGAGAATATGACCTTTTCTTGTACTTTCTTCAAAAAAGAAAGAAAGAAAACATTGGAATATGCCCGAGTGGTCATTCGGCAAAAATGACAAATTATAGTTGTTTTTTGACTACAATTACATATTCTTTTTCTCAACAACCGTAAAAGTATTTGCTTTCAAATAAAAGTATACCTTATAGAAATTATGGAATACTAAAGAAATAAATATTATGAATTTAAGCTCAGTACTAGATTGGCGGAAAGGTCTCATCTTTTTACAGTTTTACAGTTCTACACTAACAATTTCTTCTATCGATCTTCTCGCTTGTGGAACTCA
This sequence comes from Acanthosepion lycidas, assembly GCA_963932145.1. Lineage (NCBI taxonomy): Eukaryota > Metazoa > Mollusca > Cephalopoda > Sepiida > Sepiidae > Acanthosepion > Acanthosepion lycidas. Next base: position 113,380,633 of record OZ010588.1, on the reverse strand, counting down.
CAGTCCATAAAGATCTTCAAAAATGTAAATGCAATATCAATCGTTATCTTCTGTTTTCTTAATTCTTGTTCTTTTATTGATTTAGTGGGGTTTTCTAATAATCTCTAACAATCTGTAACCTTTATGTCTTAGTGACTTTGCATTGAAGTGAAATGATTAAAAAAAACTGTTACCAGGACAGACATGGCGTCTTCTTCACTTACGATCAAGTTAGTTTTGTGTTTTAAAAAAGAAAAAAAAAAGAAATGATACGTTTAAAAATATATATTGAAAAAAAAGAAAAAGCCCACGACATATTTCTAAAATTTCTCACAAATAAAGAATAAAAAACAACTTTTTCAGAGTCACCATTTTTATTGTCTGTACTGCAGCAATGGTAGCTGTTGTGTATCTAAGGCAAGATAACCTCACGAAACCCCTCCCCCTGCAGCCTTGTTTTTGACTTCAGAGTTTTCCTTCTTTTTGACAGGTTGGATTCTCAGGACAAAATATCCCAGTCAGTTTAACAGGTGTTTGTGGGTGTAGGGAAGATGGATTCACGCCTTTCTCAAGAGTATTTGTGTAAAAGCGAACGTAACGAACTCAGCCGGGATTCGAAATCTGTTCGCTGATTTCACGGTTAACGAATAAATAATAAACGGAACGGATTACGAAAAAAAAGGTTTCGGTAACAAAAAAAGAATTTATTTTAAGACCAATATCTGTGATTTATTTTTTTAATGTTGTATTACGTATCTACTTATAAAGTGTTCATAATTTACATTATCGGTAATCGTACTGAACATAAAATATTTAACCCATCGGAAATCGAAGGACTGTACAGTTGGAATTAATTAAATGCGGTCTTTATAATTCTTGAATTTCTAGCACATTCTTCAGATTCTTTGGGAGGCATTCATCCCTTGTTGAGTGAAGGCAGCATTATTGTCCCATAAAAAATAAACATTAATTCGATCTTACATTAATCTATTCTATCACTCTACTACTCTCTCTTTCTCTCTGGAGTGTTTCTGTGTTTGTGTGTGTATCTTTCTGCGTGTGCCAGTATGTGTCTGACTGAGCTTGTGCCAATCTGTGAGTCTTTATTTGATTGTGTTATTTTGACCATGTTGCGAAGTGATTGAACAGGAAACATCAGAGGAAAATCTTAATACAAAGGAAATTAAAATCCTTTTCTTACTAGCAGCATTTTTAAAAAAGAATTTTTATCATTATATATATATATATATATATATATATATATATATATATATATATATATATATATATATATATATATGTATTAGGTTGGTGCAAAAATAATTTCGTTTTCTCACATAGTAACATATGTTAAAAAACGAAATTATTTTTGCACAAACCTAATATTTAGAAAAATATATAGAAAAATTTATATCATATATATATATATATATATATATATATATATATGATATAAATTTTCCTATATATTTTTCTAAATACATACATATATATATATATATATATATATATATATATATATATATACATTGAGATAGAGAGAGAGAGAGAGAGAGAGAGATGCATGTGGCCTGACGATTGCGTTTAGCATGAAACTGTCTGTCGTCTCTGAGTGTTGACTTCAATGTCCACTTTTATATTTTATATTTACATTCGCTCTATCTCTGATATCACTTTATAGCATAAATATAATATAACTAAAACTATATATATATATATATATATATATATATATATATATATATATATATATATATATATATAGTTGTATATTTAGGCAGAACACACTTTTTGTCCAGAAAAGAAAGCTCTTGTTCGAACACAAAAAAAATAAAATAAAACAGTAGTAACTTGTCTGTCGTTTTTAATGAAACATGCATATATATATACATACATACATATATATATAATTTAAAGAAAATACTGACCACTTTAACATTGAACTCTGCGGATTTCATGCTCCTTGTGATTATCCATACGGATTACCAAAATTTTCGTAATTTATATAATTTATATATATATATGTGATATATACATATAATATAAATAGCCGAGAAAAATAACAGCACTCGTGGCCTGACGATTGCGTAAATAAATGCTCAAACACTAATATTCCATGGTTATAATTTATTACATTGGAATGGTAATCACGATCCAATTCATCAGACCTACAAATTCAAAAAAAAATCGGAAAATGTAATTCCGGGTATGAAAAAGAAAATGTTAGTGACAGTGTATGTTTGAGAGTGGGAAACAAGTGTGAGAGGGAAATGTATGAAAGGTCTTTATTATATTCTTACTCTGTCCTGGACATTGAGTTCTTCCTGGATTCTATCTTCTTGGGAATTCATATATATATATATATATATATATATATATATATATATATATATATATATATATATATATATATACGTGTGTGTGTGTTTGTATTTGTGTGTGTAAAAGGAAAATGTAAATAAAGACAAAATGATAACTTATCTTTTCTCCTCTCATGGACTTCATCAAGGCAATGAAATGATTTTATTTTGCAACTTATTTATATACAAAGGTAAAAATACTGTTAGTTTTTAAAAATTTTAAATTTAAGAAACGCTTATCAATATTCATTAAGCGAACGGAAAGGTTATGGAGGATGCTAAGTGACATAATTTTATAAACAGAAGTTAACAAATAATGATGGTTTTTGGCTTTTTTTTATTAATGCTATTAATATTTATTAATATTTATATTATTTTAGTTTATGTATAAGCAAACTAATCCCAGATATTTCACGTTTTTCTTTATTCTTTAAATATAAATATATCTATATCTATCTATCTATCTATCTATAAATATGTATGTGTGTAATATATGTATGCACATGTATATATATAACATTTCTATATATAAAACATATGCGTGATACTTATTGGAAAGCTCTCAATGTCAGTGATAGAGTTAACATATTTAGTTGTATGGATATGAGTTTGTAACCCTGGGTTTCACGTTTATTGTCGCAAAAGCGTGAAACCCAAGGTCAAAACCTCATATACATATAGCCAAATATATATATATATATATATATATATATATATATATATATATGATATGTAAAGTTTTGCACATTGAGAATTTGTGTTAATAAAAGAGTGTTCAGTCATTAGTAATAGAGACCAAATTTATCCGATGAAGTTCATGAAGTACATGAAGTACATGAAACTCGGAATTGTGGAGGGAAAGTGTATATTTAGTATTAATGCATATATATATATATATATATATATATATATATATATATATATATATATGTGTGTGTGTGTGTGTGTGCGAGCGCGCGCGCGTGTGTGTCTGTGTGTGTGTGGTATTATAAACAGTCACATTATAACATGCAAGTAACCGTTTATAATAAGTAATAAATATCTATTGTTCTACTCTTGTATGGAGACATTTTTTAAATTAATGTAATGAACGTTTGAATTTATATTCGTATCATTCTTTTACATTGTATATATATATATATATATATATATATATATATATATATATATATATATATATATATGTATGTATGTATGTATGTATGTATGTATGGGTCTGTTCATATCTCACTATATAACTATTTATCTATTTATCTATTTATCAGTATGTTCATATCTATCTATATCTTGATTTGTTCATAGACATATATCAGTTTCTTCATATCTATCTATCATTATGTTCATAGATAGATAAATAGTGCCGAGCGTCAGATCATTATATCTACAAATAAACGCTTTATCCTCGATTTTCAGCTTCCTTC
>OZ010588.1:113369373-113374373 GCA_963932145.1 Acanthosepion lycidas | reverse complement strand
AAAATCCCTTTCAGACGACACATTATAGAAAACAAAAGAAAATATCCTTATAATTGTGTTTTTCCCTGCCTTCGTTAGTTTGCAAAACCGTTACGTCTTGCCAATATCACGGATTTAAAGGACTTTTCCGTTTTTAATGCTTGGAAAGTGGGGAAAAGTCACTACTTGGTTTCAGTGAGAATATGAAAGAAATAAAAAAGCTGGCAAGAATCAAGTAAAATAAATAAATTTTCACCAACCACGAAAATAAATAATATATCAGCAAGTAACACTTAAGACAATTTCTCCACACGCTCAGTCCTGAAAAATGAAGCCTTGCAAGAGAGAAAATCATGTTAAGCTGATAAGAACAGATACAACACTTTGATCTTAGCCAAAAGTTCGAGAAGAGATTGTCTTTTCTTGCCACTTCTCACTTTCAGCATGTGACACAAGGTCAGTTTAATGTGGGCAGCATGTGCGCGTACAACTGGGCCAATTTCCAAAATAGCCCAGCCCCATAGCAAACAGCTTAGTTTGCCGTGTCTGCAGTGAGCATTGTCAGTCATGAAATAGGAAACCATGAATCAAACTTGTCAATAATGGTCGAATTCATTTAAACATTCAGCAACCATCCCATCTGTTTATAAGGAGCAATTGCAACCAGATCAGGTCTCAAAATAATCCAGCTACGTTGCTCTGACATTGATATTACTTCCGGTACCCCCTCATAGTGGTATGAGGGAGGTACTGCTATAGCAAAAGTTAATTGTAATATTTAATTAATTCCAGGTATGAACGAAAAAAACATCAAACAATGTTTAGCGGTATTTAATTATTGTTTCATGTTTTTTTTCTACAAGATAACTTTTTTTTCCTGTGTGTGTAAAAATATTACTAGTCCTATAAAAACTTATTACAAATGTCCAATGTAATAAATGACTTTTTCTTGACTATTACTTCTCGAAGTTGTAGATAAACTGCTCGAAGCTCATATCTTTTTTTTATTTTTGTTCAAGTACTTTCGTTTATCACAGTCACTATCAAGAACAGATGTCGTGTGGTAGTTAGAATTCTTTTGTCTACATCCTGTTATTTTTTGTTGGACGCTGGATATGGTCTAGCGTGACGTCATGTTTAGCGGCCATTGGAACGACGACTCACAAAATGAATGAATGCGATTTAGTCATTTATTTTATTTTGTATTATTTAATTTATTAATCAATCTTTCAACATAGTTTCATCTTTGGTGAATGCATTTATTCGGTGGTGGGTATTAAACACGTTGATCATATTGTAGACATTGCGTGATATGGTCCCACAGAGCAAATATTTCAGATCAACATTCATTTAACCGCAAAACGGGTTACGTTTTTCTTATTTTATCCTAGTATAAACTGCAACAAATGCGCACATCTCCTTCTCACGACCGATCCCTCGTTCACACATATTCTCTCTTTCTATCTTTTTCTGTATTTTTCTGTATGTATGTATACATATATATATATATATATATATATATATATATATATATATATATATATATATATATATGTATATATATATATATATATTTATATATATATATATATGGATATATGTATATATATATATATATATATATATATATATATATAAATATATATATATATATATATATATATATATATATATATATATATATATATATATATATATATGTATGTATCTGTCTGTATTTCCGAGATGAGGTATTATGTACACTATTTACATTATTCGGACTATTGTCCTCATCTTTATCGGCATATTTATTACAACGCTTCGGCCTTTCAGTATCTGTCTATATTTCTGAGATGAAGTATTATGTACATTATTTACATTATTCGGACTATGTCCTCATCTTTGTCGCCATATTTATTACATGGCACAGTGGATAAAGGCGTTAGCTAGATCCAGTGACAGGACCCAAAGAGTGTGAGTTCAATACCCGGTTAAGGCAGTGGAGAACTTTCAGAGGGGAATTAACAGGAGATAACTGATAACTGACATCCATTAAACATGGCACATGGAACTAGAACAGTCTACCCTAGTGAATGAAAGAAATGGTTTATTTCGACATTCCAACTACCTGTAGAAGACCAGAGCGTACAACGGCCGAAACGTTGTAATAAATATGGCGACAAAGATGAGGACAATAGTCCGAATAATGTAAATAGTATATATATGTATTACAAAGTGGAAACATTTATTCCGATTAAGAACGAAAAACGTCACAAGAAAACTGTTTCCACTTTGTCATACATTTTTACACACTATTGTACTCTAAAAATATATATATATATATATATATATATATATATATAATGAAAAACAAACCACTTTAAAGTACCATATATATATATATATATATATGTTTTTTTACAGAAAAGAAAATTAAATTTTGTTACTTACAACTGGTTTTTCAGTGTTTTTTCTTAGAAAAATAATTTGTTGTTTTACTAATTTTTACTTTAACCGGTTTCGCTTAGCTTTTCAAAAAGGATTTAACTGTTTGTATCTCCATGTGTTGATGCTTATGTTTTGAAAAAATGAATGTTTCTCATATATGTAAAGCTGGCTACTCTTATTCGAGGATACCCATCTACTATCCCTATTGCAGACGCTTGTTCAGGCGCATTTGTGTTTGTAGGCTCTGTGGGTGTTTGTTCAAAAAACAAAGCCTACCTGTGGTTTATGCTGAGTGGACCCCAGTTTCTGAGTGATATCATGTTATCTTACGTGATCAACACTTTGAATAAGTCATGATGACTTCTGCCTTCGTTATAGCAGAGCTATCGATAGCCCCCAATTGCACAAAATGTTGCCGCACGCGGAGATCGACCCCCCCCCCCAGTCCGATAACATCAGCGAGTCTCGTTTCTGACAAATCGACACGGTGAGATTCGAACCCGGGTCTTATGACCAGAATGTGAACGTTCTGTTCTAATCTAATCTAATCTAATCTAATCTAATCTAATCTAATCTAATCTAATCTAATCAATCAATCAATCAATCTATCTATCTATCTATCTATCTATCTATCTATCTATCTATCTATCTCTATCTCTATCTCTCTCCCTATCTCTCTCTGTATATATATATATATATATATATATATATATATATATATATATATATATATATATATTATAATAAAAGGAAAAAACAATTTATGCTTAAATTCTGCTCTCTTCAAAATATCTTACTTTAATCTTGATTACTGCAGCACAAAATTTTGGTATTTGTTGCAAAGATTTCTCAAAGTATAAGTTTGCTGTTTGTTTTCATTCTTTTTTCTTTTTCTTTTTTTTTTCACTCTTCTTTCATATGCTGGGGTGTCTTCTTTTGAATTGTAGCGTATATATATGTGTGTGTTTGTGTGTGTGTATGTGTGTGTGTGTGCGTGTGTGTACGTGTGTGTGTGTGCGTGTGTATATATATATATCAAATATCTGGTGCAGTTCAATTTATATTACAATGAATCATTGATACAAAAATTAGATTAGTAAAGTTAATGATATAAAATGGTGAAATCCACTTGATAACAAAACTTTAAAGGTGCATTAACCTACAAATCACTCAATGATCCTTGTTTTTAAACATTATAATCTGTTTAAGGATTTTCTTTAATACTCAAGTACTTTCGACAGTACATTCAATCATCTTAAGGCATGGAAATTGTTTTGTTTTGGAAAATTTTCCCGTATTACAGAAAGACCTTATTTTAATTTTTAAAAACAAGGATCATAATATTCATTGAGTGATTTGTAGGTTGATGCACCTTTTAAATTTTGTTAGCCAAGGGATCTCGCCATATTATTAACTTTACTAATCTAATTTTTGTATGAATGAGTCATTTAATATATATATATATATATATATATATATATAGTCTTCGTAGACAACACAGATATATTAGAAATATCTTGTTGTAAATAAACGTTTGAAGATATTAGAAGTACATTTCATAATATTAACAGATCTTCTCCCTTCTACACTTCTTATTAAAAGGAGCTCAATTTCATGATTGTGTTCGAAATTAAGCAAAATCTTTACTAAAAAAGAAATTTCTACTCCAGAAAATTCCTTTCAGACGACACATTATAGAACACAAAAGAAAATATCCTTGTAATTGTGTTTTTCCCTGCCTTCGTTAGTTTGCACAACCATTGCGTTCTGTCATTACCCCATAAATAAAGGACTATTCCGTTTTTAATGCTTGGAAAAGGGGAAAAGACACGACTTGTTTTCAGCGATAATATGAAAGAAATAAAGAAATTAGGCAAGAATCAAGTAAAAATAAATAAATTACCCCCAACCACTACTAATGTTCTCCCTAGAAAAGGCCCAAGAGCCACCCGGATCATAGATTAAGATGTATGGGGTAGAGTTTACGAAGATATGTGGGGAAGACTAGACTTGAACAGGTTAAGATTATAGTAACCAGAAAGCATCCTCTTGCGTGTTGTTTCCACAGAGTAGAAGTTGTTTGAGTGGAACTAACATCTCCCCAACGGAATACAAAAGGAATGTGGGTGGTCCGCTACTATAGGCGTCACGTGACGGGTCTTAGCCGTGAAGGTTAGATCTGGTAGAACTATGGAATGTAGTTTGTCTAAACACTTTCCATGGCGATAGGCTTGCAACGTTTCGTCTGTAGGAAAGGGGGTTGTGAGTTGGAAAATAATTCATCACCCATAAGGCAGCTTAGACGCTTTTAGACTTTATCGCGACTGGAAACTGAAGACTGCCTATATGTAGCAGCATCATGGCTGGCGTGTACTACCGCCGAAACCCTCGAGCGAAGCGTCGGATAAGCCAGTTTCGCGACCCCGGTCAGTAAGTTATTAGTCTTTCTATCTTATCAACATTTGCTTTTTTCTACCTAAATTTATATACGTTATAAATTAACATTATTCGGACTATTGTCTTCATCTTTGTCGCCATATTTATTACAACGTTTCGGCCCTTCAGTATCTGTCTATATTTCTGAGATGAGGTAT
>OZ010588.1:113354373-113364373 GCA_963932145.1 Acanthosepion lycidas | reverse complement strand
GTGATGTGTACCTTCAGAATCTTGGCAATTATGGCTCTCCACAACTTCCTGTCTATTGTAGGTCTTAATAAATTTTGCCTACTTATCTCTCCTAAACATTACTCCGCCATTCATTCGCTCAAACTCTCTAGGTAGGTTATGCGCTGTGTACCTCTGCCCCACTTGCCTTCAATTTATCCCGTGAGTATCAAAATTTCCAGACCTTCTTCCCTCATTACATGGACTAGAAATTTCATTTGTTTCTGCCTGATGCAAAATATATGTGCTATTTTTGTTTTGTTTTTTCTTCGTCATTGCTCACATGCTATTCTCAGCATCTTTCTGTAGAACCACATTTCTGATGCATCAAAGTTTTTCTTCATCTGGAATCTGATTATCCAGTATTCACTGCCATATAGGAAGACTGATAACAATTCCGTCCGCCTTTGTTTCTAACGAAATTTTCCTGTTTCTTAATACTTTGCTTAATTCTTGGGACTTAGTAACCCTAATCTGTGATGGTTTTTACCGATTCCAATTCTTGTTTGATATCAATCTCTCGATGGTACGAGGGTGAGTTGTTTTATTGTATAAGAAATAAAAAAAAAACACCATCAAATATAACTTACATCACGATATAGCTATACATCACAGGTTCACCTCTCTTTTACTGACAGTTTTTCACCTACGAATGAGAGCATATATTCCAGGCTTAATTCAATTGGCTGTTCATGTAGCCAATTCCTTACAGCAACTTTCCTTTCTTCATCTCCAGCATAACCTTTCCCATCAGTGCCTTTTTCAGTGGACCAGAGGAATAGAAGACTGAGGGATGCTAACTTATGCAGTGATGAAGAAGTAAAAACTGCGGTAAGGAATTGGGTATATCACCAGTCACCTGTTAAGAAGATGGAATACATGTCCTCTTTCGATGATGAAAAACTGCCATTTAAATAGCTAGTGTTTTGTCGAGAAGTAGGGATGTGAACCTATGATATCTAGCTATACCTTGATGTACGATATATTTGTGTTCGTTATATTTTATAAAATAAAACAAACTGCATTAATATTTGATTCACCCTCGGTATTTGCATATGTCGAAGACTAGTTAGAATGGGTGCGTCAGCAGATCGCTTGAATGTATCACCCACAGCACAGTGATAGAAATGTCCACTTCTATTTTTCTGCCACGGCTGTGAAATAGCCGCTAAGTGGGCTACTGGAATCTGTATTTTTAATAATTTTCTTTCTTCTAGTGTGAGCGTTTCGATGCCAGCTTGTTGCTTTTCGTGTGAACATAACAGTGCGTTTGCTTTAATATGTCAGATGGAAAATACGTGAAAGCAAATTGGATGTTTAAATTTATTTTTGTTGACGTTTCGCTCTTAACAAGCACTCTAAAAACAACTGAAAAAAGGCTACAGAAAAAGTAGTTACCGTGGCAACCGTCCTACTTAAAGACGCCGTGGCTAATTTTATAGAGTTTGAAGAAATATATATTATGTAAATTTTATGCAAATTATTTAAATACTATCGGAGAATTTGTTATATAAACACAAGACAAAATAGAAAAAAAATCCAATGTGATGACTTTTTGTTTTTCGAAAGGACTTCTTCAGATTAAATATTGTTTTTATTGATGGAATCATAGACAAGCAGGAACAAAATAAAAACAAACGTTGTTTATAATTATGCAACAGGAGAAATATAAAAAATATATTTTTTTTTTGTTTTTGTTTTTTAGTGGCTTAAATTTAAATTTTTGGCTTCCGATGCGAAAACTAGTCGATCTCATTCAGCCTTCTATGGTACATTTTTTTTTCTTTCTTTTAATCGTTGTTGTTTTTAATTATCCCACATTGTGTAGCCTAGCAAATTTACTGTGGAAATTTCAGAAATTGCTGCACTTTCTATATATTTAAGGGGTAATATATTCCTTTCTCTATTACTTAAAACAGCATTCTTTAAGTGAACATTTTCGTCAGAATTATTTCAATGAACGACTGATACATTGAGAGTGTTGTTTATAAAAAATATTTTATTTAAATTCATAGAGGTGCCAGCTATGTGTTTCTCGTGATATTTATTGCAGTGTACGATGTCTAATCAAAAAATATTGGTCTGTTCCTATGGTGACAAAACTAAAGTACGTAGAGTGAAGCCGCTTGACACAGGTGGACCTTTAACTCTGTCGCGCATACAAAATTTCTCATTCACTTCCCTTGCTTATAGCCGTGCTTGGAAGGAAAGTGTGTAGTGTGTGGTCGTCTCACTAAGCCACAGGGCTTCCATCGGTGACTATGGCTTGTTTTTGGCTAAACATAACATAACATTCTCCAGGTCAAACAACTACCATATTCTGTAGATCTCTCCCCTTACGTTTTCTCCTCTTCAAAAATCAAATCCTACTTAAAAGAAACAAGTTTTTAAAACGTCGAGGAAATGTAAGAGAATGCGACGAGGCATCTGTTCGTTATTATCCATAATGGAATTCAAGGAATTCTTCCATCAATGCAAACGACGTTGGATAAAGTGAGCAGCTTCAGAAGGAGGCTATTTCGCAAGAGATTAAATACTGTTGTAGTTATCTTTTCATAGCATCAGTCGCTATACATTTTTCTCAAACCTCTTATCGTGTAAATTCCTATTTTAGGTTGTTGTTTTTTTTTTTACTTTCTAATAAATAAGTCAATGTCATCAGTTCTCAAGTAGGCATTTATGCAGATGACACAACTATTTACTCCTGTCTTACTAGCAACTACTGTCGAAAAGGACCCCCAGTCAGGATGAACTGAGGCAACAAGTAACTTGTAAATTTTAACGCCTCCAAAAAATTAATAAATAAAATAAAAAAACTGCTTTCATTTAATCGCCTTAGAGAACTTTCTGTTTGACATCAGCGTGGCTGTTGCTAACCCACAAGAATGCAAATTTGCTCATTCTTAGGTTCACGATAAAAGAAATGGAATAATTATATTGAATCAATTGAAAATTCTACTGGTAGGAAAGTTGGTTCAGTATGTCGTGACTGACAATTTTTATCTTAAGAATTGATCTTGCTCATTTGTACCATTTGTCCGTGCATTGAATACTGTTGCCATATATGGTCTGGTGCTTCTGCTGTACATTTCAAGATTCGTGATACAATTCAAAGACTGGTCTGTAATGTAATCGATCATGACCCGTCATCTCAACTTCAGTCATTTTCTCACAGCCGAGAGGTGACTTCACTCTGTCTTTTCTACAAATATTTTCATGGCAACTGTTGTGATGAGCTTCCTTCCTTGGTCGTTTGACTGCATAAATTTAAGTGTACTACTAGATTGGCGATTAGGTCTCACAATATTACAATTTAACTAACTTCGATTATATTGAATCAATTGCTAGGTTCACGGTGTAGTGCAAAACAATTTTTCTCGCTCAAATTCATCTTAAACATTTATAAATTTGCCATTCAACCATTCATTGAATATTGCTGCCACATCTGGTTCAGTATTTCTGACAGGTATTTCGAGAGCCTTGATAAAATCCAAAGTATCTGCAATGTTATTGGCGCTGACATATCATCACGGCTGCACTCACTTTCCCACCGCCGTTAAATAACTTCCATGTGGATTTTCTATAAATATTTTCATGGGAATGTTTCTGTTAAACCTTTCATATTCGTACTACGATTTTACAAATTTAAGCGCAGTACTAAATTGGCAGTTAGGTCTCATCATTTTACAGTTGAAATGGTTAGATGTAACCATAACTACTGTACTAACAGTATATATATATATATATATATATATATATATATATATATATATATATATATGTATATATATATATGTATATATATATATGTATATATATATATATGTATATATATATATATATGTATATATATATATATATATATATATATATATGTATATATATATATATATATATATGTATATATATATATATATATATATATATATATATATATATATATATATATATATATATGGAGCATGTGAAAATTAAAGGTCAATTTGTTCAATCTTTTCTCGTCCTTGTTTCATTCTGAACAAAATTAGAATAATTTTTCTTAGTGAAAATATGTTTACATTATGTATATTCTGCATTGATTTCGTCTATAGTGTCTCTGGGTGGGCGTTTAAACCGGGTCGGATGTGAAACAAATCGGATCCAGGCACAAAATCAATCAATTTTGAAAGCGAATCTCCGTCAAATGCACGACTGATTGAAAACTAATTTCTGACTATTTGGTCAGATTTTACTGAAGATAGTTGCGTAAAAGTTCATTCCACTTCTATCCCTATCTATCTATCTATCTATCTATCTATCTATCTATCTATCTATCTATCAATCTATCTATCTATCTATCTATCTATCTATCTCTATCTCTCTCTATCTCTCTCTCTCTATCTATGTAAATTTAACCGTTTATTGATGTCAATCGATCATTATGTCTATTATCTATCAACTTATTTTGTTCGTCTTGTCTGGCTTTTGCACGTCCGTACGTTGAGGGCGCCCTTCTCGACTGAGAAAAACACCTGTTATATAGCTCTCCAAGTCCCAGACCCATATATTGAAATCGTTACACAAAAGTTTTCATATTTCAATACTATGATTGTACTTCTTTAGTCGATCCTAGTATATCCTATATATAGAATTTAACATCTTTTAAACATCTAACATCTTTGCCCTTCGAGATAGCCTCATCTGGGGTCCTCTCTGGCCAGAGGAAGAGAATTTGACCAGCACAGCTGGAGACGAATCTCCAACTGCAGACCAACATACAATATTTACTACTGTATTTATGTGAATGGGAACATACCCACTATTGTCCGTAGCTATGCTACAACAATTATTATCAACAGTTAAGACAAGACTGATTTAAGAAAAGATAAAGCAAAGAAAATCTTTTATAGAAAGACTTATAAATTTTTGCTGATTTATATATTTTTATACGCGAAAAAAAATGATTAAATCTAATTTGAAGAAGACATTCTGTCGATATATTTTTAATTTTATTAAACACTGATTTTTTTTCTTTTCTTTATCTTTTCTTAAATCATGCTATTCTCTTAAGTGTTGAAAAATATTGAAAGAATTACGTCAATTATGTTTGTTAATCTAAAGTAGACTGATATCATTGTAGACATAATGATACACTTAATAAGAATTGGGATATATATTTCTATTTTTGAATTTCACTTGACACCCGGGCATAGAACAAAACCCTGGACCAAAAACTTTTGTTTTGCTCAGTTATGAATCTAACAGTGAAAAAGCTGCGTCGCTTTCCATCAACTCAAGCGTTTTGAAAATAACAAACCACCAGATTTTCCTCCATGACTGACGTCATCAAAAGTCCGTCCCTGATCCTTCGACATCAAACCTTCGCATCGCTGTATCGCGGCCAGATGACTTTTTGCATGATTAGTTTTAAATCAACAGGAAAGAACAAGTATTTCTTTGTTATGGATGCTGTTATCTAAATTTACTCTTCTAAATTGGTTACTCTCAATACGGACATTGAAACAGATGATCTCACACAAGTTTTTTCGTTTCACTTATTTATCTAATTGTCTAGGAAAGTTCAAGAACAACGAAATTTCCTATTTAAGTTGAAAAAAAGGAGAAGAAACTTAAAAAAATGACGTATATTCATTCTATTGGCTTCAGTGTTTCAATTTGAAAAACACGGAGAAAACTTATTCACTTTCTGGACAAATCTTATATGACTGACTTGTGGATGCTGCTTTGACTCTAATTACTAACAAATTATCGGAAATTCCCATACAAACTATTTTACCCATACTGATTTCCTCATATATTGTCTACACTGTACAATTTTTATACACCACACAAAAAACAAAAAACACTTTACGTCTTACTATGCAAATAACATTAGTGTACTCACAACAAGCTGACATAATTCCTACTATAAAACAATTTCACGTATCCAATACTCAAGTTAACCCATTTGATTGTGGGTTATTTTGCCCTAGTATAAAATTTCGGTTTAATCATAGGAATAGGGTTGTATTTTCAATTTTATCTTGAAAGTAATAGATTTGTTCCTTTCCCGAAAACTAAAATTCACCAAATATGAACATATACAATAGATATTACTAAATCCTTACCTTTTACTTGAAAATGGGTCTCTCCTAAAAGACCTGCTAAATATTTCTCATAACTTATATCGGAAAGCATCATAACAAATTCTGACACGATACAAGTTCCATGTGTTGAGTAAAGAATACCAAAAAGCCCCGAAGCTAGACACACACGAACCTCTTTCAAAAAATTACAATTCCAATACAAATACTCCCTTAAAAATGTCGAACACACAAGAAAATAAAGATGTAATAAATTTATCGAATTTAGAACATTCTCCATATGAGATTTCTGTTTTCGCGCTTGGATTGAATTTTTGACCAAGTACTGGAAATTTTGACGACAATAAATTAGCTCAGTGTGTATCTGAATTTGTCCATCGTCACAAACTGAATGAATATTTTTTCGAAAAAAAATGGTGTCGGAAATTCTACAGCAATTACAACCGAAGACAAAGATAATGATGGAATCTGGCATAATCAGGTTAAGAAAAAATCCATCCTGGTATCTAGAGTTATTCCGAGAGTGACGTTCATAGTCGTTAACAAAATTTTTGGAAATCTGTCAGGCTGGTATATGGGAAAACATAAAATCAAATCATGACAAAACAAGGAACAACCTTACCACTTCGCAACTCAACGATCTTCGTCGTCACACCAATGATGATTCGATTGTCATAAAAATGGCTGACAAAGGAGGCGCTATTGTTATTATGAATAAGGAATACTATATTTCGGCTTGTGGAGAGGTTTTAAGGGACAAAAGTTTTTTTTTATGACGAAATAAAAATAGACCCCAAACCTAAATACAGAAAAAAAAGTAGACTAGATAATTTCTGAAATGAAAGGAAATAGTTTTCTCAATGAAACAGATTCTAGCATAATACGTTCGAAGCAAAGGACACCAATGTTTTACGGTCTTCCATAAATATATAAAAAAATTTGATAAATTTCCTCCGCTACGCCCGATTTTTATACGATATGAATGTTGTACGGCAAAAATTTCTTAGTGGTTAGAGGATTTTTTTTATCTCCTAAAGAAAGACGGTTGTGGCGGACTTCACCACATTTCATTGGTGTCCCCGACGTGAGTAGGAAAGGCTGACGTGATCTGAGGGGGCCGCATTTCATTGGTATTTTATCAAAGTCCACATAAAATTAGTTGGCTAGAGTAAAGTTCTTTAGAAATTGTCTAATAACCGAATTATTTTACAAACCTACGTCATCAGACATTTCCATGTTCTTATCATCTTTATCACAAGATCATATCAAACCCGAAGTGCCAATTTTTAGACATAAGGCGAATTTGCACAGAGATAAAAGATTATTAGAAACATGCTAAAAATTTATTTCGGCCTTATGCTAAGCGCTTAACATAAGGCCGAAATAAATTTGTGTTAATTGTACTGATTCCCATTTAATATACGCCGGCCAATGTATCAAACATGACTTGATTTATGTGCGTGGTTCACAGCGGAAAATTAAACAAAAAGATTCAATGGACAAAGGTAAGATGTCAGAGTAAATAATATGACATCAACGGAGCTTGTAGAACATTTTTTTTATTACAAACGACTGTAATTTCAGAATCTAACGACCTCGCGACCCATAAAATGCAGAAGGATAGTTACGTAAGCAAAATTACTAACTTCCTGCCCCAGGGAAATGAACAACATGACAGGAGAGTTTTCTCTTAGTAATTAATCAAGTAAAGGAATATTACAAGATGACTAAGATCACCATCATATTAAGTACATTTCAGTTTCATGCCTTCACTATGGCGGCATTTCGTTCGTTTTGACGCTTTCATTAACAGGACAGCCGTTTTTTTTTGTTTTTTGTTTGTTTGTTTGTTTTTTTAGTAGTTGCCCTATGTGTGTGAGGTATTTGGTGTAAGTAGGAACGAATGGTGATGGATTGATTCTTATGGGGAATGAGTAAATTGTAACGAATGAATCTTATTAGCTGGGTATAGGATAGTTAATGTAGACCAAACTTGGCATATCTCCCTCCTTTTTTCGAACTTGTACCACAATTACTGTATTCAAGCAACGTTTGTGCGAAGAGTTATACTTTTTTTGTAGATTTATATATTTTTACACTTGAAAAAAATTGTTTAAATATAACTTAGAGAAGGCTGATACTCTGTCGAAATATTGTTTAATATTGTCAAACACTGATTTTTTTCTTTTTATTCATCTTTTCTTAAATCGCGCTATTGGAAGAGTCACGTCACTCATTTTGTTTATTATTATTATTATTATTGCTGTTGTTTTTAGCGGTATGTGCTTTTTCTCAGACATACTTGCTTATTTGCAAACCATGAAATTAGCGTCTACCAGCCTAGATCATAACGTCTTACTGAAGAAAATCGACCTCTCGACATGCACTTTTCTCTTTATTAAAACTAACAGTCTATATTGACAGACATCAATTTCACCGTTTTAAAAAGCAGGTTTGTCTATTTAAGAACGGGTATCCTAAATATAGCGTTTGTATTAACAAGAAATAATGTCGAATTAAAAACCGTAAGAGTGGATTCACAGGCTCTCTAAAAAAAATACAAAAAAAATAATAATAATATTAAAAACGAAATTGTTACACGCATTAATATTTAAACTTTGTCTTGCTCACACCAAGGCAAAGCTCACTCGCACACGCGAGATAATGCAGTGATTTACGCATGCGCAGACGTCCCTAAAAATGCGCGAACCCAATTTGTGCGATGTAGGGCGCCTATTATTAAAGATGACTACACTATAAATGATTGGTAGGGTTGGGGAAAGGTTCAATTATTCTTCTTTTTTTTTCTCCGCCGTAGTCAGAAGGCCTATCGATCAGGGAAAACGTACGATGTGGTTTTGTCTTCCGTTAAAACTAACGGTCATGCAAATGTACAAGGATCTATTTACAAGGTGAGGAGAAAGCTAATGCTAAACATTAAAAGAACACTTGATTATGACCATTGTATAGACTACTTTTATGTTATTAAGAATTAGATATTTCACAGCCGAGAACCCGGTCACGCACACGTAAAAAACATATAAAATTTATATAGAGAATCAAAGTGATATTTATAAATATATTCTTAAAAGTGTATTATATTTATGAAGGAAGTTTGCTATATTTATGTCTATATATATAGACGCTCACTATCGTATAAAATGTTTTCACATCAACGATCTTAAGACATGTTTTGAAGACTGCTTACGATCACTGTTGTGTGTAATCAAGTGGTATTAACACCTATGTCCACACAGTCTACAATACATACATATATATATATATATATATATATATATATATATATATATATATATATATATATATATATATATGACCATTGAAAACAATAAACAAAAACTAAAAATTCTTGAAGCTATATAGATAAAACAGTTGAAACCTAACCTGAACAATATAAACCATGAAATTTCCACAAATATTCTTAAATGCCTATAATTGGTAACAGAAGCCATTGGTTTATACCAACGGCTTCCCATACTGAATACTTCTTGTTTTCACTCTCGCGTGGTCCTGTGTGATGTCATGAGCTGCAGTGCGATTTTCGCTTCCAGCGTTTTATATGCACGAGTTTGTCGTTGCTTGGAAATCATGTAAACAGAAACAGACTATCATCACTGTTTTGTCCGTGTATTGTTTAATATACTGAAATGTAAATGTCATCTTTGATAATGGCTTATGTAAGCCAAAAGCTTAGATAGGATTAAAAAAACATGTATCAATATTGTGATTTTCTTTCTTCGTTTAATGATAATGTTATTAAGCTCATCAGACGATATGAAAAGAATTTACATAACATAAATAAACAACACTTGTCTATATTATTTAATGAAACATGTATCAATATATATATATATATGTATATATATATATATATATAT
>OZ010588.1:113299373-113349373 GCA_963932145.1 Acanthosepion lycidas | reverse complement strand
ATGAAGACCTTTATCCTGGCATAGCCGACCTCATCATCGGTGGGGAGAGCAGGATCGTTGTCTTCTATTGGTTTATTCGCTCGGGATGAGGCATGGAATGCTTAAATAGACAATGCCCATCACTTCACATCTAGATAAAGATTAAACAGACTATAAACACGTGTATTTTATCTGTTTAAATGTTATTTTTAGTGAATATTCCTATTTCAGTAGACGCTCCGTTTATTTATTAAACAGTATATTTATTTATTTTCGCCTACCGGCCAGAATATTCTTATTAAAGACGATATGCGATCTCTGATAGGATTCAAACTTGCGTTTCTCTGCGCAGAGGGAACCGACATCAGATCCAACGTGCTCTAGGCCGACTGTGGCACTTAGAACCCTTCTCGTCAGAGACTTTTCCTATTTGATTAGTTTCATATCTAAACGTAAACAAAGCAATTTCTAAAGACGTAAAGGATTCTTTATTTATTAATTCAACAGATTTTATCAATTTAAAGGTAATTTTTTAGTGGATACTCATATTTCAGTAGACGCTCCATTTGTCACACACTATATTTATTTAGTTTCGTTTACCGACCTGAATATTCGAGAAATTTTATTAAACAAAATATGTGCTCTCCGGCGACGGTTCATTTTGCCGCAGGTTTGTATCCTGCCGATATTTTTCATCAGGAGCAGCTTTTTTTTCTTTTTTTTTTTTGTTTCTTTGTTGGTCTATTCGCTTCAAGCACTTAATCTCTTTCTCTTTGAAATCCTAAAATATCTTGACGGGGTGATATTCGATTCCATTATTTTATTTGTGGAGGTAGCTGTTGTTTTTTCTTCTTCTCGTTATTATTCATGGAAGGAGATGTACCTTATATCTGAAGTATTTACAAATTTCTCATTGGGGTCATCACTCGATCCCTAGTTAAAAACTGAAAATGCTGACTTCAAACACACACTTTCTTCTTTTAACATATTCTATTCATTCTCACTTAGCCCAGTAGCAAAAAAAAAAAAAAAGAAAAAAATCATCGAACCTGGTTTGAAATAATATTTAAGAAGCAGGTTTAGCCGAATAATTCGAGGGTGTAATGAGTTCACTCTTCACATGGTGCTTCGAACTTGTTGCCCTGTGTCAGACTCTGCGTTCTGCCGAGCAAGTATGGTTTCTTTTGGACAGTTGATGTTAATGGGGACAGAGTCTTGTGATGAAAAAAAAAATTGGTGGAGGTGGAGAATTATTCAATTGTTGATGGCGGCGAGAATGTTTCATTTAATTCTGTTTCATAAATGTTTTTTGGTTCGCATGAGGAAGAGGGTTGGGTCTGTTAATGGCCACTTAAACAGATTACCAGCTGTCCAAAATACGTAGACATTGTCAGATAAAACGGTTCCACGTGGTTTGTCGTCTAGCATGCACGTAAGTACGCAAATTTATAGAGACAAACATTTTTGCTGATATATATATATATATATATATATCTTACACACACATATATATCATATATCTATATATATATCTATATCTATCTATCTATCTATCTATATATATATATATATATATATATATATATATATATGCATGTAAATAAATATGTGTGTATATAAAAGTTTAATACTTATCGAGTTACAACATAGTGTTCGATAAGTACCCAAAAGTTTTAACTTATTTGATTAGTATTAAACGTTTTTACATATATTTGAATAGAATTATCGCTCTGATTTTATATATTGAGTATTATATTAGCAAACATTCTATTTAATTCGGTATGCTTTTATTGTATAATTTGATGTATACAATTTGTTAGTATAAATAGCTAACAATTTTATTCTGTCTCGCTCTCTCTCTCATATATATATATATATATATATATATATATATATATATATATATATGAAATCTTTTCTTAGCTGACTCATTTCATTCTCTGATGTAAAGAAAAATATAGGGATTTTATTTTGTCACAAGTATTTATAACCACAAGTAAAAATTCTATTAGCTTTTCACTATTTTTAAATTTCAAACCGCTCACGGATATACTTAAGACTAGTTGAAAATCAAGTTAAATTACTGATGATGCTAAGCGATATAATTTAAATTCCAATAAATGAACGTGAGGAAATATTATCATTGTGGTTGAATCTTATAATGCAGTTAATATTTATATCATTTATTAATTTATCAATTATATATTTTATTTATTATATGGTTTTATTTTAAATATTATACGGTTTTGAATATAACTTTTCTTTCAATTTTCTAAAATGTTTATCTTCACTTATATTGGCTTAGAAAATTACTATATATTTCAGGAAAGGAGATATTTGAAAAACATCGGTACGCAACTTTATAACTCAGTAAGATTTGATAGCCTCGCTCTAAAGAATTTTCCGTCTAAGTTCTCTTTTAATAAGCGTGGCATAACAGAATGTACTTACACATTTTATCAATTGGCTTCTTCATATCTACTACTGCACAAGTTATTGTAACGTCATGTTATAGCTGACAAATTCGATCAACATATCCGAAGCTTGGAAAAAATATCTGCTTGCAGGACTCTCGAATTATGCTTTAGGTCAAGCGTACAGGTTTTTGAGTGGTATGCCCGTTACAAGGCCACTTGGGCGTCGGTTCAAGATGACGAATGTTAAGAAACATACCGGAATACGCTCATGTCGGAAGAAGCAACTGATAATGTTTTCTTCCTTTGAACAATAAAAAAGAAACAGCTTCATCAGACAAATTATCCACTGGTTCCCATCATGCTTCACTCATTTTGTTGGTTGACCTACGAGCCTGAGAAATATTTACTGACATTATGACCGTGTTTATATAAAAAAAATATCAAGAAATAATATTTTAAGTTGTCGATAGCGTGTGAAATAAATTCTTTATAATGAAATACATAAAGTAATGTATTTCTATTAAAGCTTTAAAAAGAATGCAAAAATGTCATACATCTAAATATCTATCTCAGTTTGTTCACATCTATTTATTTATCTATCACAGTCTATTAATATCTATCTATCTGTCTACCTATCTAGCTATTCATCATAGGCTACTCAGATCTATCTATCTATCTATCTATCTATCTATCTATCTATCTATCTATCTATCTATCTATCAGAGTCTACCCATATCTATCTATATTTCTCTCTATACACATACACATATATGTATATATCACAGTCTACTCATATCTATCTATCTATCTATCTATCTATCTATCTATCTATCACAATCTACTCATATCTAGCTATCACAGTGTACCCATCTCTCTCTCTCTCTCTCTCTCTATATATATATATATATATATATATATATATATATATATATATATATCAGTCTATTCATAACTATCTACCACAGTCTACTCATATTTATCTATCTATATATATATATAAATATCTATCTATCTGTCTACCTATCTAGCTATTCATCATAGGCTACTCAGATCTATCTATCTATCTATCTATCTATCTATCTATCTATCTATCTATCTATCTATCTATCTATCAATCAGAGTCTACCCATATCTATCTATATCTCTCTCTATACACATACACATATATGTATATATCACAGTCTACTCATATCTATCTATCTATCTATCTATCTATCTATCTATCTATCTATCACAATCTACTCATATCTAGCTATCACAGTGTACCCATCTCTCTCTCTCTCTCTATCTCTCTCTGTCTCTCTCTATATATATATATAATATATATATATATATATATATATATATATATATATATATATATATATATATATATATATATCAGTCTATTCATAACTATCTACCACAGTCTACTCATATATATCTATCTATATATATATACATATATTACAGTCTACTCATATGTATCTATCACAGTCTCCTCATCTATCTATCTATCTATCTATCTATCTATCTATCTATCTATCTATCTATATATATATATATATATATATATATATATATATATATATCACAGCCTACTCATATCTAGATATCACAGTCTATTTATAGCTATCTATCTATCTATCTATCTATCTATCTATCTATCTATCTATCTACCACAGTGAACTCATATCTCTCTATCTATATACATATATCACAGTCTACTCATATCTATCTATCCATCTATCTATCTATCTATCTATCTATCTATCTATCTATCTATCTATCTATCTATCTATCTATGCTCTTATCCAGTGAAAGTGCCCAATAATCTAGGAGAGAGTGTTTATGAATATAAGATTGGACACTAACGTCAACACCGAGTGACAAAAGTATTTTTCGTGATTTTACACAATTTTCAGTTTTTAAATGACGTTCAAGCATGAAACAGATTATCGCTACAACGTGTTGGCAGTGCCCACTTCTACGTATATATATATATATATATATACACGTATATATATATATATGTGTGTGTGTATATGTATGTATGTGTATTTTCAATTATTACATGCATTTAACAATGTGTTTTTACACTGAAAAATGGTTGCCAACCAAGGCTATATAAGTGAATCCAATATTTTTATATTAGACACACATATTTAATTTATGTTATGCTTGCTTCCTATCATGCCTCACCCATCTTTGCTCAGACACACAAGGCAAAAAATTTTTTTGCTGTCATATTCCTTAAAAGCATCCATTTCAAAATAATGATGTTGCTACAAATAAAACTCTTTATGAAAGAGTCAATAAATCAGTTACCATGCACTTGCAGATAAATAGCTAGCTAGCTAGCTAGCTATATATATATATACATATATATATATAGATAGATAGATAGATAGATAGAACCAGCAGTGGGAGAAAGAATATTTGACACGTATTTACTTTCATCTTTACTTTTAATTTATTGCAAACATATGCTTCATCTCTTAACAATTAACATAACAAGATCATATATTTAATTACGGTTCTCTCGAAGCCGGCAGTTATTTATATTACAAAATTGTTGTGTCACCCTATTTCATTTGTTTTGTTTTGTTTTAAAATCTTTAAGTTTCCGTCATACACACACAGGCGCGCGGACATACACACACGCACATGCACGCACACACACTCACAGACACACACATATATAAGTGAACACTGAAGTCAATTCTCAGTATATACTTTATATATATATATATATATATATATATATATATATATATATATATATATATATATATGTATGTATGTATGTATATATAAAGAGAGAGAAAGCTAAAAGATAAACTTATATTAGCCGAAGCGTTTCGTCCTCTAAGGGATTTTATCATGGTAACTGATTTTATTTTGTGGCAGGTTTTTATATACAAGAGCGAAAATGTTGTTGGTTTTTAAAAAAAATTAAATTTAAGAACTCATAAATATTCATCAGGCTAGACAAAATGTCTAGGCAAGCTATGGAGAACGCCAACTTACACAAATCAGTTTCTAATAAACAAAGTGAATAAATGAAGGATTTATTCATATTTCCCTTTTACTGCATGTGAACTTTTACATATGCACAGACACACGGACACTACGAGTGAAATATGTATATTGTTTGTCAGTCGAGGTGAATTCCTTGTTTTCTGTTTCTTGCTTTTTGTTTCAGGGTCATAATATAAAACAGTATAATTTGTTAACAATTTTGACCCTGTCAGACATTAGTCTATTATTTAAAAACAAGATAAAACTGAAGGTGACAATGAATTTACTCCCAAATCAAGATACGAGGAATTATATTTGAAGAAATTTTCTTTTAGAATCGACTGCATTGCTTTCCTATTCCTATTTAGGTCTCCTGCTGCCATTTGCAACGCTTATTTTCTATTTAGTTCGTCTGTTACAAGCTGCACGCTTATTTCATATAAAGTTCTATCATACATACGCGCTTCATATTTGACTCGTCTGCAATCAGTTGCACATTTAATTCATATGAAGTTATGATATCAGTTGCAGGCTTAATTTATATTCAATTCGTCTGCTATTTGCTTCACACTTATTTTATATGAAGTTCATCTGTTAACAGTTGCATGCTTATTTCATATTCAGTTTTTCTGTTCTCACTTGCACGTTTCATCCAGGAGAAGAACGTGTAGGAAAGCGGAAAAAACTGTTCAGGAAAACTTCGATCGAATATGAGATATTCGAATGTAAGATATTCTTTAATATCGGGTGGACAATAACGGGTACATATTATCTTGAAGCTGCCATGTTTGGTTTTAATTATTCACTTATTCTTTTCTCTGGTATTACGTTGATTTATCAGGTCTGATTCGCCTGCATATCACCAACCGGAAAAAAAAAAAAAAACAAAAAAAAAAAACATCAATCCCAGATTAGTCGACTGAAAGCAGACACATTCATAAAAATAGGTCAGAAAGCAACTCCAAGTGGTGTAATGGTTAACAAGCTTGCCTCGCTATATCAATTAGGACTGAATAATAAATTCGATCATCACTAGATACCACATACTTTCGGCCTTGTACCATATCTAACCTATACTTAGAAATTCATAAGAAGCCAGGATAACGAAATATCTGGTAAATTTAAAAGATAAAAAAGACGTATAGAAAATAAATAAATAACAATCTGAAAATATATCAGCATTTTAAAAATGGCGGAATATTTAAGGGGTAAATTGTATCATATTAGAATATACATTTTACTTTAATTTAACGATTTAAGAATGAATTATGCATCGGAAAATAATTCAACTTTATCTGTATCACACTTTTAACTGACTTCTCTTTAGAATTTATCTCTATTAATTTTCAATCCCCACCTTCACTTTTAGGCCTTCCTGTTCTTCTCTTGTCTGTTACCCCTCTCTAGAACTTTATGTTACCCCTCACATTTGTCCCCCACTCTCATACATACACTCTCGCTAAATTTATTTTTTATTCCCGGAGTTTGCTTATTTCTTTTTGAATTTGTAAGTCTGATGAATTGGATCGTAATTACGATTCCAATGTAATAAATTATAACCATGGAATATTAGTGTTTGAGCCTTTTTATATTATATTCTTACTCTGTCCTGGACTTAAGTTCTATCTGGATTCTATCCTCTTGGAATTTTTATATATATTTGTATATGTATGTATCCATGTATATGTATGTATTTATATATTTTTGGATATATATATATGTATATATATATATTTACCACTAATATCTATCTATATATATGTGTGTGTGTGTGTGTGTGCGTACGTGTGTGTGTGATAGAATTTTTTGTGATTTGAATAATTTCCCATAATACGTCATCGAGTCTAGAACAAGAAACCTCATCAGGATGAAGAAAGCACTGGACGGCCGTTTCGTTTTTTTGGGGGGAGTCATCTTTCTGGGTCTTATTTTTCTGGGACTCTTGAAATACTAAAGAGCAAATTTATTCAATAAAACCGAGATTGGCTTCAACCACGGCCTTTAGATGACTTCGGAATTTCCTGCATCTCTTCTGGTCTCCTTGTTTAAGTTAAATCATGCTATAATCATTGCCTTCAGTTCATCTTTGGTGATACAAGTAGTTTTGCTAGTCTCTTGCTCAACTGTGCCCCACACATAATAATCATGTGGTTTGCAGGCTGGAGAGTTATGTGGCAAGGTGTAAGGGGTGATGTGGTTGCAGAAATAGTTTGACACCCATGACTGCGTTCTCCTGCTTGGGTGGCATGGTGCGTAGTCAGATGTTGTCTTCCAGCAGCCACCCTCTTGACCCAGGGGAGCACTACCTCCTCAAAGCACTTGATGTAGGCCTCCGTGTTGAGTCTGAGGCCTTATGGTAAGACAAAGTGTGGCATAATGACGTCCTCACTAGTGACTACTCCATGCACCTTCGTAAACCTCATTAGACACATACGACTCTTTCCGAATCCTATGAACTCTCCTCAGATTGAAATCCAAACAATCCTAAATGTTGATATTCGATCTTCCGGCGCGAATGCCAAACAGTACAGCATGCTGTCCCTAAATTTCTGGCTGAGTGAATAACATGTCGAAATTAAAGATATAAAATGGCGACAATTTACACATCGTAATTTGTGTGTGTGTATATATATATATATATATATATATATATATATATATGAAGAAATATACTCTTAAGGTGTGCTATATTTATGGGACAGAGTGCTCAATATCAGAGATAGAGCGTGTGTAAATATAAAAGTGAACATTGAAGTCAACACTTAGAGGCAACAGACTGTTTCATGCTAGATGCAATCGTCAGGCCACGAGTCCTGAATTAAATGTACAAGTGGCATGCCGATTGTGTCTTGCATGAGACAGCCTGTCGCCTCTAAGTGTTGACTTCAATTTTCACTTATATATATATATATATATATATATATATATATATATATATATATATATGTATGTATGTATATAAATACTATGTATGAATAAAAACATAAAGAGGAAAAACTATTCTAAGCTAATATATATATGTATCTATAAAAGGATAATATGAATAAAGACAAAACGAAAACTTACATTAGCCAACGCGTTTCGTCCACTGAGGGACTTTATCAAGGTAAATGTTTTGTCGTGTTATAGTCCCTCAGAGGACGAATCGCATCGGCTAATATAAGTATTATTTTTGTCTTTATACATATATATATATATATATATATATATATATATATATATATATATATATATATATATATTAAACAATACTGACTAGGTCTACCTGTCCTACCTTTTATTTACATTTTCGTTGATATAACAACTGTTTCCAGAATTTGCTATCTTTCTTTATATTGAGTTCTATATAATATGTACACGAATTGAAATAAATTTAGGACTATTCCTTCACATAAATCAATATATCGCAAATAAACAAAATAATATTAACATGCAGTCTATCTTAGCGGTCAAGAATTATTTTCGATAAATGATAGAAATTGACTATCCTCTAATGCTATATAAAACAGACTAGCATCTCGAATTATATCTTTTTAGAAATTGACTATCCTTCCGTATTATATAGAAGGACATACTAGCATTATAGAATGATCCGTGATAGAAATATTATCCTTCAATACGTTATAAAAAGAAAAGGTTAGCCTAACCCTAACCTTAGCCTGTAAAATTATGTTGTGATTTTGTTTTTCAATCTCGTCAAATTTCTATTCCGCTACAGTTTCTCTGTTACCAGTTTTCCGCTGATATGAAATAGAAAATTATATTCTATCAATTGTTAAGTCTTCACCTAGAATGTTTTCTCGTCAGAATATGTCATACATTTTTTATAAGTCTATCATTCGTCCTTGCTTCGAATATTGCTGCCCTATCTGGTCTGGTTCTCCTGTTATATATTTAGAGATTCTTGATAATTATCCAAAGAAGAATCTGCAATATTATTGCTCCTAACCTGGCGTCTTTGTTTCAGTCCTTTTTCCCACCACCGTAGATTCCCTAAGCATTGTCTATAAAGACTTTCAGGGTAATTGTTCGGATGTACTTTCGTCTATCGCACTTAGACTTTATGAATTTAAGCTCAGTACTAGATTGGTGGCAAGGTCACAACATTTTACAGTTGAAATGGTTAGGAGTAACCGTATGTCCTATGCTAACTGTCTTTTCTCTCGCACTTCTCACATGTGAAACTCTCTTCCGGCTTCGTGTTTTCCAGCCAAATTTGATTTTCAAAAATAGAAATGCAATTTCAATCATTATTATCTGTTTTCTTAATCATTGTACTTTTATTTCTCTCTCTCCATAAGAGTTTTTTTTTTCATATGCTTAGTAACCCTTTGCGTCGTAGTGACATTATTGTCTTGCTAGGGGTGAAAATAGTTTTCAAATGTTGAGAGAAAGAGTGTTTCCATGAGATAGAGCCTAATCTTGAGTGAATTCATCTCTCCGTCAATGATGCGGACGATGGCTGACAGACTGATATGTTACGATCTAATTGCTAGAATCACAGATTTTCTGTTACATTCTGACGTTCTATTAGAACTTTCTTGATAAAAAAAAAACCATAAGAAGCAATGACTCTCTGTTTTAAATCTATGAACGACTTTGTGGCGTTGTTTTAAAACCGACGTTTTTTTTCTTTTTTAAAAAGCCAATCCCCAGACGCCGGCTGATCGACGCAGCTGCAAATTTTAAATTCTCATTAACCTATCCACGAGTGAGCAAACTTATTTCAATAATGATTCAATCATGCAGATGCGCTTTTTAGAATGAGCATCAAGACACGTGTCTGCATTAGCCCGACGAAGACGCTCGAAATGATAATCGTATGCTGAACGGACACTAGACCCTTTTGTACCAATGCAGGTGTCCCCCAGGGATCTATCCTTGGTTCTACTCCGTTCTTAACTTCCCGAAGGCATTAGCTATCAACTTGGTATATATACTGATGACACAAGCATTTACTATAGTCTCCATTGTAAGTCTATTCAGTTCGATAAGGTCAAATTGGCGGCTGATCTAAAAAGTGGCCTAAAGTCTTGTTAACAGGAGCAAATAATGACTTGTTAATTTTGACGCCTCCAAAACCAAACTGCCATCTATTAATTATCTGAGAGAGCCATTCCTGTCTTCCATTAGTATGGCTGATGCTAACCCCCATAACAGTGACTCATTGCGCCTTCTCGAGGTAACATTCTCGACGGACATGAAGTGGAATGACTATAATTAATCCGTTGCTAGGTCAGCTGCTAAGAAAGTTGGTACACTGTATCGTTCTCTCTTACATATTTATGTCTACCATTCATCCTTGCTTTGAATATTGCTGCCACATATGGTCCGGTACTCCTGGTATCTATTTAGAGATTCTTGATAAAATCCAAAGAATCAGCAATATTATTGGTCCTGACATGGCGCCTTCCCATCGCCGTAATGTTGCATCCTTGTGCCTTTTCTATAAATACTCTCATGGTAATTGTTCGGATGGGGTCTGCATTATTGTACCTAGATTTTATGAATATAGGCTCAGTGCTAGATTAACAGCAATGTTTCATTAATTTAGAGTTGAACTGATTTGATCCGACCGTTAGTTCTATGCTAAGCAGTTTCTTTTCTCGCACTTATCACCTGTGGAACTCCCTTATGGCTGCATACTTTCCAGTCAACTTTGACATTCAAAAGTTTAAATGCATTGTCAATCGTTATCTACAGTCTTCCTGATTACTCTTCTATTGTTCGCTCTCCCCTTAATAATGTTTCTGTTTTCGAATTCTTTCACACCCAGTAACATCTTGCGTCTTAGTGGCTTTACTGCCTTGCAGGGGTTGAATTCGATTTTAAAACAATCGTAAAAGGCAGAAGTTGTCAAAAATAAGTCAGGTAAAAATAAACTTTTATTTGGGAAATTTGGGTACTTTAATTATAGCCGGAAATTTTCTTTTGCTGGTAATACGCACCTGACTGGGAAAATACTTGTGTAAAAGTGAATACACGCCTAGGCGATCATGTACCTTTCAATACATGACTGTTGAGGCAGATTTTTTTCCTGCAGTAGGTTGCCATTTCTTTCTGCGGTAGACCAGTTGCCATCCAATACTATAGAACCCGGTCTGTCTTGCTATTTACCCATAGATGGGGGGGGAGAAGAGGATTCATAGCTTTTCCAAAAGTATTAGTCCGTAAGTGAATTTCAGTCAGTTATGTGCCATGCGTGATACACACTTAGGCGATCATGTACCTTTCGATACATGACTGACGAGGCAGATTTTTCACGCAGTAGGTTGCCATTTCTTTCTATGGTAGACCAGTTGCTATATACGACTATAGAACCCAGTCTGTCCTGCTATTTACCCATAGATGGGAAGAGAAGAAGAGGATTCAGAATTTTCTCAAGGGTATTAGAACGTAAGTGAATGTAATGGATTCAAATTAACTTCATACGCCTTGTCGTCCTTAGCAGCTTTTCTACAGCTCTCCCCGTCACGCCACCCATTCACACAATCTTGTCAGGTAGCTTCCCCGATCTCTCTTACCCCCAGTATAATCTGTAAATTTTCCAAGTGCTCATTCCTCATTATGTGTTCAAGGAATTTAAACTGTTGCCATTTTCTTTCAGACCAGTGCTATTATTCTCAATATCCTTCTGCAGAACAACATTTTTGCTGTCTCCACGTTTCTATTCTTTTTTATGGTTTACCATTTAATTTTAGTTGATATATTTTTTCTTTCTGACTCCATATATATATTGATAATATTGCGTTATTTGCGCATCTGTCTAATTTAAATGGTATTTTATGATTATTAAATTTTTCTCTAACAGTTGTCTCAGTTGCTTCTATATGAGCTTTTTTCTTCTGTGTTAATTTTATTAGATGATCAGTTGCTTTATATATTATATTATTA
The DNA here is from genome assembly GCA_963932145.1 of Acanthosepion lycidas. Classification (NCBI taxonomy): domain Eukaryota; kingdom Metazoa; phylum Mollusca; class Cephalopoda; order Sepiida; family Sepiidae; genus Acanthosepion; species Acanthosepion lycidas. The sequence goes on along the minus strand of OZ010588.1, from coordinate 113,337,083 downwards.
GTTAGAAAAACGTCTAAACAAAATAAATTAAATACACACAAACATATATATATATATATATATATATATATATATATATATATATATATATATATATATATATTTGTCTGCCGAAATTGGCTATTCTTCATATGAGGTAATTTTGAATTTCATTGTGTACTACAATTTATTTGCTCTGTAATAATACATACACTGAGATCTTTTTGTGGATCAGTTTTAATATTCCATATGACTAGGATCCACTTGAATTATATCACAACGGATTTGTCACGTTTAATAACTATATATATATATATATATATATATATATATATATATATATATATATATATATATATATATATATATATATAAATATGTAATGAAAAACAAACCACTTTAAGGTACCATTACGATAATTTATTTCACCTAAATCCTTTTTTAAGGATTCAGGATCATCAGGTAAAACTTCCAACAACGAATTGAGAGGAAAAATGGGATTAGAAATTGGTGGGTAGTTTAATTTTTGTAATTTAATAGAGGGGGTTGAGAGTGGTAGTTAAACAGACAATATAAAGTATAGGGTGGGGTTAATTTTATATCTCTCTTAAGTATGTTTTATATTGGAGTAGGAGGAGTGACAGAACCATGACCTCTTTAGATGGTTAATAAAACGGAAATGAAATGTAGAAAATGTATACAAGTGAGTCTTATGGTAAAAATAGAGATGGGGGGGGGGAAGAGATGGAGTTGTTATAATTTTGTTTTAACAAAATTATGTAAAAGATAGTTTACAATGTTTGATAGAAAATTCGATGCCTGAAAAAAATTTTGTTATTAACTTAAATCTTTAATTTTTTAAGTAAATAGTTTCAGGACTAAATATAACTATTATTGTAATAAACATATTTATCTAGGACATAAAAAAATATTTAAAATTTTAATAGTTTATTCACCCGACTAATTGTATTTCCACAATATATATAAAAAAAAAATAACAATAACATCTATTTTAATATTTAAAATTAATTTATGAATGTAATTTATTTATTATATTGGTAAACTAAATTAAAGATTAGGTTTCATTAGTATTTGAGGGTAATATTAATTTTCATTTATTCATATATATCTCACAAATGTATCCATTATTTCATCCTCTTTGGATTTACCAATTCGGTTTACCAAGTTCCTTATAACTTAAATATATATATATATATATATATATATATATATATATATATATATATATATATATATATATATATATATAAGTATCGGATCTATATATGATCTATAAACTCTATATGCTTGGCCGAACCATATCTCTTTCGATTCATGACCGACTAGGCAGATCTTAGACAGTTGGCTGCCGTTTCTGTCTGTGGTTACCAAACAAGGCTATAGAACCCAGTCTGTCATGCAATTCAACCCATTGCTCGGGAGGGAGAATAAATAGATCTATACCTTTTCCAAGAGTATTTGTATGTAAGTAAATATAACGGCTGGAACTTGAACTCTCCAGTTTCTCAGGTTGAATCGTTATTGAATACACCACACTGCACATCATCGATAGAAGATATTCTATTGCATATATTTTGTTCAAAGTCTGTTTGGACGCATCGTAATTTGTACTTCTGTAACGTTGCTAGCTAATCCCTATCTTAGATTTGACTTGTTTCATCAATGTATATTCTTCTTCTTCTGTATGACGTGTGTCTATCCAGGAGGATGCCGGTCATGGCTGTCCACAATTTCCTGTTCTTCCTTAATAACGTTTGTCTTTTTGCCAACTCCTCCAAACCCTGATATGCTATCCTTTCATTCAAGATTGCCATGGAGTTTGCTCGACGTTTTCCTCTGTCCCTCTTGCCATCAATCTGCCCAGTCAGTATCAAATTTTCCAGGCCCTCTTTCCTCATTATCTGTCCCAGAAATTTCAACTGCCTCTTTCTGATGTTAAGTAGAAGTGTCCTTTTTGTTGCTATTGTCTCTAGAACTTCGTCGTTGCTCACATATTTGATCCATATTATTCTCGCCATTTTTCTGTAGAAGCAGACTTCAGTTGCTTCAAATCTCTTATCCATCATTCCCTGCCATATAGGAGGATTGGTATTCAATCGTAGTTCAACACAATTTTCTTTGTTTCTGTTGCATTTTGTCTCCCTTTTATCTGCGAGGAAATTGTCCAGCATTCATTGCCATTTAAGAGGAAAGATATTACTTAACAGTTCTTTGTTTTTAAAGATATTTTTGTGTTTCTTAATACATTGCTCAGCTTATGGAAGGCATCTTTTGCTGTCGTTTCTTACATTATCTTTAATGATACTTTTTTTAAAAGTAGTTATTAATTATCTTTTATCCAAACTGTCGCGCTTGAATCACTTTCGCCTCAACTCTTTCTTTTCTGCATTTTCTAAAAACAACATTAAAAAAACTTCATATTTTAAAATAGAAAAACAAATCTATACACTAAAGAAGGATATACATTGATGAAACAAGTTTTGATGTAAGACAGAGATCAGCTGGCGACGTTACTTCACTCGGTCAGCAGTACAAATTACGATGCGTCCGAACAGACTTTGAACAAAATGAATGCAGTATAGCATCTTCCATCGATGATGTGCGGTATGGTGTATTCAGTAATGACTCGGTATGAGAAAATGGAGAGTTCGTATTGCAGCCGTTATATTTACTTACATACAAATACTCTTGGGAAAGGTATAGATCCATTTATCCCCCCCTTGAATTACATGACAGATTGAGTCCTATAGCCTTGTTTGGTAACGAATCGAAAGCGATGTGATTCGGTCAAGCATATAGAGTTTATAGATCATATATAGATCCAATACTTGAATTGAATATGAGTAGGTTGCTGTATTAGAGTTAGGCAACCTACTCTTAAAGTCAAGAAAAAGATCATGGCCTTTTCTCCTGCAAAGACTTAGTTTTCGGAATCTATGTGTATAAACCTAGAGGTTTCAGCATTTTTGCTAATCGAAATCAGATAGGACATTAATTGACGACGAAAGCGCATGTCTAAACTTGTCGATCTGACTGAGAAAATCGATAAATCATTCTATGTAGTTTAGGAGATTATTATGAGAGAAGACAGAGAGAGAGAGATGTAGAGATAAGATGAGTCGAATTAGAAAGAAAAGAACATACATACATATAAAGAGAGAGAGAGAAAGAAAGAGAATTCAAAAGAAGTATTAAAACAGAAAAGGAGATAAACGAGATAGAAAAATGTGGGATCGAAGGCTGGCAAATAAAAATAGCTCGAACCGCCAGCAGGGAGACTCGTTGCAGTCGCCCTACACTTTCTTATTGCCAAGTGAACAGCAACATGGGACATTATAGATTCAATTACTGTTCATCTCAGATATTTAAAGAGTTAATCGAAAATATCGATGAGAGATATTTTTATGGAAACTCATTAAATTTAACCGTTTTTTAAAAAAAAATTATTAGGGTTTATAGAATATAAAAAGCAAGACACAGACCATAATGGGTTTAAATATTTGGTACAACACAGATTTGAAAATATTCTGAAGAACTCTATTTACACAAAAACATATAACAGACACCCACTATCTATCTATCTTAGTCTGTTCATATCTATCTATCTATCTATCTATCTATTCATGTCTTATCTATATAAATTTGTTCATATCTATCTTATTCTGTTCATATCTTAGTTAATATATATGTCAATCGGTTTATATCTGTCAATATAGCGATCTCTCTCTCTCTCTCTCTTCACATACACGTCTCTAAACGCATTAACTTCTTATAACTTTACTGTTGTTATTATATATAATCGATAATATCGATTTATTATGTATATTTATATACATATATATATATATATGTATGTCTATGTGTGTGTGTAAATGTATACATATATGTATGTGCGCGCGTGTGCGGAATTTCTAAGGAACTGATTTTATTTATAATCCATCAGTGTTTCTTTTCAGTATAAACGTTATATTTAGTAGACACGTATTTTAGTAGACATTTCAATATCTTAAAGCACGTTGGGCTTAACGGTAGTTTCCCTTATAACATTTGGACACTGCCAATAGGCATGTTTACTTTATTACGACTCCCAAATGCACATGTGGGTAGATATAAATTAACAGTTTAAAACTCTGGGATATTTACTCTCTCTAAAGCGTTTATACATAGAATATAATGTTTAAAGTTATATATATATATATATATATATATATATATATATATATATATATATATATATATTAAAGTTATATATATATATATATATATATTATATTAAAGTTATATATATATATATATATATACACACACACACACACACGCGCACATATAAGTGAACATTGAAGTCAACACTCAGAGGCGACAGGCTGTTTCATGAGTGTTGACTTCAATGTTCACTTTTATATTTATACTAGCAGTAGAGCCCAGATGTAACAGTAAGAGATAGATCAAGTATCATAAAGACTGAAAATAAAATTGATAAAGATTATTGTTTAAGGTTGACGGACACGCATGTCTCAATTAGTTTTTTTGTTTTGTTTTGTTTTGTTTTGTTTATTTATTGTTTATTTTACGAATTGATCAAACCCAAACTCAAACAAAACATTGTTTTCAATCGTTATGAGTCTACCGATTGAATAGAATTTTATTATAAACAATTGCCTTGGAAATGGAATTTTTAAAGCATTCTAAATGTAAAAATAAAGAAAAAAATTTGCAAGACAATAAGAAACACTACCTGCCAAAAAAAAAGTGAAGTCGGTTGAAAAATGTAGGAAATCCGATCCCATATATAAACGAACACATACACACAAACAACCTGGGTTTTATAAGTATAACTCGATATGAGTTGTCCCCCTTTCATTCTCGCGACAGCAATGCCTCTTAATCGTGTTTTCAAATTGATTTCATGCAAAAGCAATTGTGTTTTTTCTAATTTCTGGCGCTGTCAGAACCCCCGCAAGGTAATTTTACGTAGTCCAGTGGGGATTTCTTGAAATCGGTTGAAAAATGTAGGAATTCCGATCCAATATATAAACGTACAGACATACACACACAACCTGAGTTTTATAATAAGTATGATTTACATACGCTCTCTGATATTGAGCACTTTATCGCATAAATATAGCACACCTTAAAACTATATTTCTTCACTCACACATACACACACACACACACACACATATATATATATATATATATACATATATTTCTTCACAGGTAACGCAACTATGAGTTGCATGCACAAAGTAATATTCGGGGGCTGATTGAAAACTGACCGTTACATGACTTGAATTTTGATATATATAGCAGTAATAGTGTAGCAGTACACATTATTTAAGGGGCTTGTACAACAAAGACACATCCACACAATCTAAGTACTACAATTATAATTCAAATGCAAATATGTATAGAAATAATACAAATTCATATACAAATATCATGGAATATCTACATATACGAGTGTATGGATATATATATATATATATATATATATATATATATATATATATATATATATATATGGGTGTGTGTGAGTGTGTATATATATATATATATATATATATATATATATATATATATATATATATATATGATTACATATATATATATATATATATATATATTGCCATATCTCCAAAAGTATATTTGTATCGTGCTTCAACGCAATCTTCCCACCATATATATATATATATATATATATTTCATTAAATAATATAGAGAAGTGTTGTCTATTTATTTCATGTAAATTTTATTCGTAACATCTGATAAGTTTAATAACATTATCGTTGAACGAAAAAAGAAATTCACAATATTCTTTTTAATACAATCTAAGCTTTCGGCTTACATAAGCCATTATCAAAGATGTCAATTACAACATATTAAACAATATACGGACAAGACAGTGATGATAGTCTGCCAATGTTTACATAGATGATTTCTAAGCAACGATAAACACGTGCATATAAGACGCTAGAAGCGAAAATTGCACCGCATCTCATGACGTCACACATGACCACACGAGAGTGAATTGCAGAAGTATGAAATATGGAAGCCGTTGGTAATGGCTTCTGTTACCAATTATAGACATTTAAGAATATTTGTAGAGATGCCATAATTGATTTTGTTTAGGTTGGGTTTCAACTGTTTCATGTATAATGCTTGAAGGATTTTTATTTTTTGTCTATTTTTTTCATGTCGAAGTATAATTGTGTTTTCAACAAGTATTTTACGGAATTGTGTGTGCGGGCAGGCATGTTGTTTTAAATGCCCAAAAATGTTAGAGTTTTTATTCAAATGTAGTGTCAAGCGTCGTGAAAGCGAGTTCGTGGTGTGACCAACATAAATATTATTTAATTCGTTGGAGATACACTCTCCTAAAGGGCACTTGAATTTATAAACTATGTTGGTTTTTTGCAAATCGCTAACCGGGGGAGAAGAACCACTTCGAAGAATTAAGTTGGATATGCTAGATTTAGTGTAGTATATGATTAATTTAATTTTTTTGCTAGGATATGTAGTTGATATATTAGAATATACTAAATTTTTTAGTATATTTTCATCTTGTTTATAATTAGTATGCATTTGATTACGATATAGGAGATTAATATGTTTGAGATCAGTAGAAGCAGTATTATGTACAATTTTCTTAGTATTGAGATTTCTAAGAAAGCATCTTATTTCTTCATCAACTATATAGTTTGGAAAGCTATTATTAATAAGTGTCAGTTTTATATTCTTTAGTTCACTGTAAAAAATCAGTTTTGTGGAGGAATTAGTTTCTGCACGATTTATTAGATTCTTTATAATTGCTATTTTGTAGTAATATGGGCATTCGCTCTTGTAGTTAAGTGTACATGAATTTATGCTTGTAGGTTTTTTGTATGGCGAAATAGTAAATTTGTTATTATTTGCGTTTATCAATATGTCAAGGAAGGGAATTTTATTATTAGTATTGAGTTCATATGTGAATTTAAGGACAGAATTATTTTGGAAACGTTTTTGAAGTTGAATTATTTCATCTGTATTTTTAACTAACATAAAAATATCATCAACGTATCTTAGGTAGATTGATGGTTTTTTAAAATCTGTAAATATCTTATTTTCGAGGTTCGACATGTAGAAATTGCTAAATGTCGGACCCAGTACTGAACCCATGGAGACACCATCACTTTGTATATATATATATTGTTATTATGATCAAAGAAAGGGACTTCAGTAGTACAAGCTAATAGTAGTTTTCTTAATATATTAGGAATAATTTTAAGTGGGAGTAAAGATGAGTTACTGTATATATTTCTTATAATTATGTCAATAGTTTCACTAACAGGGACATTGGTAAATAAGTTTTCAACATCAAGTGAAGCTATGATTTCATTGTCGGGTTTTTCACTTTTTAGGATTTGGATTACTTCTAATGTTGACTTAACACTATATTTACTAGGAAGATAGGGAGTAATAAGTTGGTTAATATATTTTGTTAGATGATATACAGGAGTTGGAATTTGCGATATGATAGGACGAAGGGGATAGTTAGGTTTATGTGTTTTTATAGTGCCGTATATGTAGCCAGGTCTATAATCACCAACAATTTTAGGGAGTTTTAAAGAGTTCTGTTCAGCATTATTAACATTAATAAGTTTATTAAGCTTTGATTTTAGTTGGTTGGTCGGGTTCTTGTTAAGTTTTTTAAACTTTATGTGATCATGGAGGATGTGGTCAAGTTTTTTGTTGTAATCTAATTTGTTTAGGATGACAAAAATGTTGGTCTTATCAGCTTTTTTTACGATAATGTCAGGGTGGTTGCGTAGTTCTTGTGCGGCAATTTTCAGTTGTTTAGAAAGTATTTTTGAAGAGTTTCTGCTTTTATCATGCCGATTTTTGAATGCCTCGGCCTTAAGTAAGTCTTTAAATTCTGGTGGAGTTTCTATTAGTTGAAGGATGTTTTGGTATAGGGTCTCAATTTCTATTTTTTTAAAAAGTCGATTGTACTTCCGGTATATATGGCAGTTAGGTCCAAGGTTAAGTAATTCTTTTTGGTGCTTAGTTAGTTCATAGTTGGAAAGGTTAATGTATTTATCAGTTTTGTTAGGAAGAGTGATATTACCTTTGTATAATGTAATCAGTTTTTTTATAATTTTAAATCGGTGTTGAGCTTCTTATTCTTATATTCTTAAATGTATATAATTGGTAACAGAAGCCATTGGTTTATACCAACGGCTTTCTATACTTCTACAATTCACACTCGTGTGGTCATGTGTGACGTCATGAGATGCGGTGCGATTTTCGCTTCTAGCGTCTTATATGCACGTGTTTATCGTTGCTTAGAAATCATCTATGTAAACTTTGGCAGACTATCATCACTGTCTTGTCCGTATATTGTTTAATATGTTGTAATTGGCATCTTTGATAATGGCTTATGTAAGCCGAAAGCTTAGATTGTATTAAAAAGAATATGGATCACTATTGTGAATTTCTTTTTTTCGTTCAACGATAATGTTATTAAACTTATCAGACGTTATGAAAAGAATTTACATAAAATAAATAGACAACACTTGTCTATATTATTTAATGAAACATGCATGAATGAAAAGATGCTACCTAAATATACACACAATATATATATATATATATATATATATATATATATATATATATATATATATATATATGTATATATATATGTGTGTGTGTGTGTGTGTATTTAAACATACATTATTAAATATAAAAGACAATAAATATTATTAAATATAACAGAAAATGAAAGTCGATTGTTTTATTATCGTGAACCGTTCTCAACTCAGTATATTTGCTTTAATTTCGGATAAAAATGGTCAATATCTTTGTTTAAATGTCCATATATCAACCCTGAAGCCGAAAGCTTAGATCAAGACCACCTTAATAAAAAAATATCCAAATATTGGATAATTTTTGTCTTTATTTTCACATAAAATTAAAGCAAACATATGGAGTTTAGAACGGGTCATGATGAAATATAACAGACATTCATAGTCTGTTATATTTAACAATATGTTTAAAATAATGATTTGCTGCCCCAATATAATATAATATATATATATATATATATATATATATATATATATGTATGTATGTGTGTGTGTATGTGTGTGTGTGTGTGTGTGAGTGTGAGTAAAGACAAGTTTCGTTAAATAGTTTAGACATGTTCTATTTATTCTCGATAGGATCCTTTCATATTCGCGGATGAGCTTTTTTTGTGCGGTTATTAAAAGACGATAGAAAAACACGGTGTCGCCTCGCATTGTATTTATTCCGAGTACTTTCGACATAGGATAATGTCATCATCGGAGTATTGTTGATTATAGAGTAAGTATTTAGTGTTCATGGTTGTGAAGGACAAAAATTGTTGGGGTCATCCGAAAATTACCATTTTCATATGTGGAGTCATGAACGCTGTGACATGGCTTGGTTGACGGACACCGTTTAAGGGGATGTAATTAGGTACGCTGTGGAAAAATTACGGATTTCACTAGTTGCTAGATAAAGGAAAAATTATTAATGACAATGGCTAACATTTAAACACTATCTATTGTACACATGTTTGTGGAGTATTGGTAATTAATTTTGTTGAGGTTTTGTTTCTAGTGTAATATTGGAGGAATCGAGACTTTTCTCATACAGACTCAGTTACGGTGGACTGGTCATGTCTTAAGAATGTCTGATGAGAGGATACCCCAAATCCTAATGTACAGTCAGTCAGATCAGAGCTACAGGAATGTAGGACGCCCATGGTTGAGATACAAAGACAAGCTGAAAAGCAAATGCTCAGCTGCCAATATACCTGATAACACACATGAGCGATTAGCCTTGGAGCGGGTAGAATGGAGATCAACGTGTTTTAGTGGACTCAGCAGTTTTCAATCTGCTTGTCTGAATCATCTTCAAGAAGCGAGAGCAAGATCTAAAAAGTCAGCCAATCTAACAGTGATCTCATCTCACAATCATCACACTTGCTCCGTATGTGGCCTCCTTTGTAAATCACTAGCGGGTCTTAAGTGTCACTCAAAATTATCGCACAAAATTTCATAACTGAATCAATAAGGCTGTCAGATCCTCATACGTCGAAACCGACGGGAGAGTCCATGATTATATATATATATATATATATATATATATATATATATATATATATATATATATATATATAGAGATAGCGAGAAACTGGGGTGGTACACTAAAATAAAAGCAATGACATTCCCTGTTACAATTTCGGAAAGATTGTGTAGGCCATTTTCTAATGGCTAAGTGATCTATTTTTGTATAAACGATTTTCATTTCTAAATTTTCGGCTTATATACGCAGACATGAACCGCAATCACCTCAGAAATCCCACCAGTCATCAGATGATTATCTTCATTGTTTGCGTTGTGAATTTAATCAAGATTTTTACCATTTGAGTTTTACGAACGTTGGCCTAATCGTGGTTGGTCTGAGTGATACGTGGCACCTTTAAAATCTCGAATACATTTGGACACGTTATTTTTGTTGGCTTTTGTTTTTGTTTTACGAAACATTACAAGATTTTCAGTTGTTATCATTCCTTAAAGAACATAAAACTTATACAAGCTTTTTTTTCGTGTTCAAAATGTGGTTTCGAACAGCAGGGAAAAAGTTATATTATAAAGAGATGCGTCAATTCAGAGCTCTGGCACATCTCAAATTGGCAGCAGTGATACCGTTGTGGAACGTTGTGGAACTGCATTCAGTTCACTCGAAACGTTCGAATGAGATTTTTTAGTCTTTTTTATTGCGTGGTAAAGCTGAAACTCCTCATGTATATATTCATTTTGTCTGGAAGAGCACACACACATTATATATATATATATATATATATATATATATATATATATATATATATATATATATATATATATATATATTGCCGAAAAGCGTACGGACATACAGGACATTTGGACTTCTATTCTACATAATTTATACCCTGAAAAGATTGGTTTGGTTTGGTTTGGTTTGTTACGACATATCAATCAAACTCAGTGAGTTACTAATGCTGGTTATTTTTTTTTCTTTTATCTATCTATCTATCTATCTATCTATCTATCTATCTATCTATCTATTCGTTTGGTTTGGTTTGATTTGTTTTATGGCATATCCACCTCAATGGGTTATTAATACCGACAAGATTTTTATTGCTGGTTATTTTTTTTCATCTATCTATCTATCTATCTATCTATCTATCTATCTATCTCAGTACATATTGTTTTGGTTTGATTTGTTTTACGGTATATCAACCTCAATGGGTTATTTAATGCCGACAAGATTTTTATTACTGGTAACATTTTTTCCTTCAAAAATGTATTGCTGGTAATATAATTTTACCTCGAAAAATTTATTGCTGGTATTAAAACCAATTTTTACACTTTCTTGGTATTTTGACCCCAGTTTTGGGGTTAACTCTTTGCCCATAGCTGGGACATTAACAGGATGGACTGGAAATACCAGCAATTAAGAGGTGGTTCCACGCTCCTCAAAACCGCTTGATCAGAGGCCGTCATGTTGGACATAATTTATCGTCATACCCAGGACGGATATTCTGAAAAGAAGAAAATATGAACATAAGGAAAATTAAATAAAAAAACTTGCCAATCGTTTTAAATAAAACTTGCATAAAAAGGGAATTGCTACCATATATATATATATATATATATATATATACACACACACATATATATATATATATATATATATACACACACACACACACACATATATATATATATATATATATATATATATATATATACACACACACACACATATATATATATATATATATATATATATATATATATATATATACACACACATATATATATATATATATATATATATATATATATATATATATATATATATATATCATCCGGATATTTAAAGCAACTTGTTTACGTCGTTTCTAATTTCGGTCAATTTGCTACCATTTGTCGTGTTCAGATTTGTCGTCACTTTTTTGTTTTTCTTTCATTACGCTTTGCTTTCTGTTCGGCTAAAGGTCATCGTCTGCACAATGAGTCGTTGAACGTGACCCAGGTTCCCAAATTGGATCGTCGGCAAGCACACATTGGTCATTCACTACGATCTGCACACCCTCGCTTTCCTGCCTCTCCCGTTTTATTTTTATTTCTTTCTTTTCTTTTGTCTTTTGCAAATCTCGTCCTTAGGAACTTATCAGCATTGTCGCACACGTCGTCTCACGTTTACGAATTCACTAACAATTCAGGTAAAAAAATTACCCGGAAACTGGAATGTTTATTAAAAATGAAGTAGTTGAACCAAAATAAACAAGTTCTTCATGCAATATCTCAGATGTTGGCCCGAATTAAAACCACGAGTTAAAAAAAGAAAATTATAGAATCAATGACGAGTTTAGGCCTGATTAATTTTAAACCAATCTATATCAAAAAAGATTTTCTGTCCGTCACACACAGAAAATATGCGAGCATATAATGTATATGCGTGTGTTTATGTTATATGGCGTTCTGGGTATGATGATAAAATACATCCGCGTCCTGGTTATGACGATAAACTACACCGGTGCCCTGGTTATGGCGATAATCTATATCTGCGTCCTGGGTATGACGATAAACTACATCCTCGCCCTAGGTATAATGATAAACTACATCCGTGTCCTCGGTAAGACGATAAACTATACCCGTGTCCTGGTTATGGCGATAATCTATATCCGCGTCCTGCCAATGGCGATAAACTACATCCGCGTCTTGGGTATGACGATAAACTACACCCGTAACCTTTGTATAACGAAAAACTACATCCGTGTCCTGGGTGTGGCGATAAAATATATCCAACAGCAAAGCCTCTAATCAAGATGTTTTGAGGAGCAGGGAACTACTTAATTGCTGGTGTTCTCAGGTATAACCTGATCCAGGGTGGCAGCACCTGTTAGGGTCCCAGCTATGTGCAAATAGTTAACCCCCCACCCTGCAAAAAAATAAAATACTGCTGTTAAAACACTATGAAAATGTAAAAATAGGTTTTAATACGAGCAATACTTTTTTGTAAAAATATGACAAGCAATGAATTTTTGAATGAAAAATTATTACTAGCAGTCTATGAATGTACTGTTAGTCCGATCACTTTCGTCCATTTTTTTTTTTTTTTGGCATTATCAAGGATGAGTTTATTTTTAATTTTAACTCAATATATATATGCACACCCACACACACATATACATATATATATATATGAGGAAATATACTTTTAAGTTATGCTATGTTCATGGGTTAAAGTGCTCAGTATCAGAGATAGAGCGTGTCTAACAACTCTCTCTCACACACACACACACTGACACACACACACGCGCGCGCGCGCACACACACACACACTGAAACATGGTGTTAATTCACACTTGTGCACATTTTTAACGTGTTTTGGTTCGTTCTGCATATATACATGAGGAATTTAAACATTCGAAAAATATTTATTTTGTTTTTTTTTCTAATTCCATTATACCATGTCTTTTCGACCAAGGGCTGTCGCATTCTATACCCCCCACCCCACCCCGCTGCCGACGAACCCTCGAGCGTGGGGAGCCTGATTGGTGACCCCGAGGCAGTGCTTTGTGCCCCTCGCTATATTATCAACATTTACTTTTTTTTCTACCTACATTTATATAACGTTTCAAATTAAACTCAATACAACTGACCAGTAAAGGACGAAATATTTTCGCGGATTTTGACGTCATTCTGGGGGTCTTTGTTTTTTTATTTATTTATTTTTATTTATTCTTTATTTATTCTTATTTAATTTTATTTTTTAATGCCAATACGAATTTCTTTTGCTCATGCTAAGTCTCGAAAAAAAAAACCTTCATAAAATTCACTATTTATTTTTCATAATGTTGAATGTGTTAAAATTATTGAACATTTTAACAAGAAAAATCTCAAGGTTGTTGATTTACTTAAAATGGAATGATATAATATGAAAGGACTCTAATTTGTATCTTAACCTAAGCAACTGGATTTTATTAAGTGACGGTAAAAATCACTGTTTATAATGACTGGCCCCTCGTTTCTGACTACACCCTTTTACTAGAATGGACATCTTATCCCTTTTGCAGATTCCTCTTCAGACACAGTTGTTTCTTCAACATTCGCTGAGATCTCATGTTGTCTACACTGCAAATATTCTCAGCGGACCTTAGTTACGATTTCTAGAAGATAGTGCATAATCCGTTGTGATCAGCTGTTGAACAAGGCAAGTAGGCTTAAAAAGGGCCGGCGTTTGGGACCAAATCCCCTGAGGCTCAAGCAGTGACACTCGTTATTTTATAAACATTTGCTTTTTTTCTGATCTACATTTATATACGTTACAAATTAAAATAAGCACAGCCGACTATTTGGGGTCTTCTTTATGTCCAAATTTGAATTCGTGTTGCTCGAAAAAAAAAAAAACTAGATAAAATTCACTATTTTTTCCCATAATGTTAAATGTGTTAAACTTTAACTTTTAACAAGAAAAATTTCAAGTTGATGTTAAGATTTACCACAAAATATTGTTAATTTTAGATGGTATGTTCTATTATGACATGTCTCTAATTTGTATTGAGATATATTGTATTTATTTTCAATTTTTCTAGTTGAATTATTCACCTATATTGCATAGGATCCATTACTGTGCATAATTAGGTTACGATTTGTATTTTAAACGAATACCACTTTATGAAAAGTGAGATGTAGTAGGAAGGGGGGTATATCATAGAGTCGGTGTCGGGCACGTGACCCTTTCAGTGAACCTGTATATAATAATAATAATAATAATAATAATAATAATAATAATAATAATAATAATAATAATGAAAGAAATGACAATAGGAAAGCATGTGAAATTCCTTGAGGAAATTCATCAAATGCAAAAGACCATTTAAAAGAAATGAAACTCGTTCCCAAAACATGTGTAACACTAGTCATTTCTGCTATTGATTTTGCAGATATATTCATTTATCTATTATATTTATACATACATATAAATAAATGAAGTAATAAGGTGACCTATAATTACTAACAATTAATATACGAAAAATTATATAATTTAACGTATATCTAAATTGAAATCATTTCGGCTAATAAAATGCTGACTATCTACTGTAATCTATTGTCTGGATGAGTGATTGCTAAAATTCCGAAACACAGAGTCGACATCGATAAGTACTGAACGTTATTATATTTAATCCCATAATATATATTTAATTCCATATATATATATATATATATATATATATATATATATATATATATATATATATATATATAAAAGTGAACATAGAAGTCAACACTTAGAGGCAGGAATGCTATATGCAATCGTCAGGCCACATCAGGCCACATGTGGCCTGATGTGGCCTGACGATTGTATATAGCATGAAACAGACTGTCGCCTCTAAGTATTGACTTCTATGTTCACTTTTATATTTACACACGCTCTATCTCTGATATTGAGCACTTTATTCCATAAATATAGCACACCTTAAGATTATATTTCTTTATATATATATATATATATATATATATATATATATATATATATATATATATATATATATATAAGAAATAAATATCTCGACCGTGTTTTGAAAAATGAAAACATTTTACAAAACATACATACAACAAACTATTTCTTATTTAACAGTTAAAATATTTAATCCTTGAAAATGACTAAATGTATAGCTGAAAATGGTCGGATAAAAAGAACATTCGGATGGTTTTTATATAATTTATCATCCGAAAAGAAAAAAAATATTAGATCGCATGAGCAATTGTATAAAAAACTAAATAAAAGTAACTTGCCTGTCGTATTCAATGAAATGTGCATGAAAGTACGATTGCTGCCTAAATACACACACACACACTTATATATATATATATATATATATATATATATATATATATATATATATATATATATATATATATATATCCGAATGTAATTAGAAGGAAAATAATATATAAATTCTAACATTCACAGCATTAATTCAAAAGAGGGCACAATACCAATAGTAGAGCAATAATTATTTATTATAATTTTTCCTTTTGTTTGAAAAAAATTATATGGCGATAAGGTCGAAGAGAGAGCAGAGTGGACGCAACCAACCGGCGAGGACCCCAAAAGCGGAATAGGCAAAGACCTACATGATCTCAAAATGGACAAATAGACGGAAGAGGACAACGCCGGTCGGGCTGGCGTAAACAAGGGAGACTTTGACAGACCAAGCATCCGACAGCTCAATGCAACCGTGTTTATCAGATCTTGCCTGTCTAAATCCCCTTTGAGCCGCGAGGGAGGCACTTCTGTCCAAGTGTGTGGGCTTCTCCGTCGCACAGAGTTGTCCACCAAAATCAAATTCACGCGAATGGCCTCGTCAGACTCTCTTTGAATCGCAGCCATCTCCGTCACCGCTAACCACGGGGGAGAAAGGGAATAGGGACAGGGAATGACGATCCCAATGCTTTGATGTGAGCTGTTGTCGACGATATATATATATATATATATATATATATATATATATATATATATATATATATATATATATATATTAGTACTCGTTTGGAAAACCTCCAACGGCTCAACTTGCAAATATGTCAGGACAAATCAGTACCGAAGGAAAAAATTGGAAATAAACAAAGAAAGAACTAAAAACATCAGAACAAGAAGAAACAAATCGCCAATTGCTTTAAGTTCTTAGTCCAAAGAAAAAATCCCAAACGAGTAGAAAAACTAAAACGTAGAGTGCTCAATACGGTAAGCAGAGCGATAAACTAGAATAAATCCTAAGGAGCCAGGCAAACCTACTTAGGTTTCACCTAAACGGATCTTTAGTGTAAACTGCCAGTTTACCCTGCAGATACGTTTAGGTGAAACCTAAGTAGGTTTGCCTGGCTCGTTAGGATTTATTCTCTCTCTCTCTCTCTCTCTCTCTCTCTCTATATATATATATATATATATATATATATATGAATGTCCATTTGTCTGGCTGAGAAATTTTCACCACTCCTTTGTAATATGAATGAGAGTTCTTTTCCATTAGTACCACGCAAATATTGGCAATATTATCTAATTTTAAAGAATTTATTAAGAGAACGAAACTGCTGCGTTTTCATCCTTTTTAGCAAAACTTTTTGTCTTCTCTCTGCATATGCCAACCTCCAGGAGAGCGGCACATTGCGCCTGCATGCTTTCACTTTTTCCTCCGAGAGGAAATGGAATAATTATATGGAATCAATTGCTAGGTTCATTACTCCGTTCAGCTCTATCGTGCAAGACAATTTTCCTCGCCAGGATCTATCTTGGACGCCTATAAATCTACCATTTGATTTTGCTTTGAATATGCCTGTCGCATCTGGTCTGGTGCTTTTGCTATTTATTTCGTGATACTTGACAAAATCCATAGAAAAGTTTGTAAGGTTATCGGTCCTGACCTGGCATCTTGAGTTAAATCATTTCTACATTGTCATCAAGTGGCTTCCCCATGTCTTCTTTATAACTTTTTCCATGGAATTTGTTCTGATGAGCTTTCTTCCTTGGTACCTTTAATCTTCTTTTATGAGCTGTGTTTCTTCAGAAAGTAGCTGATCATGGCTCTCCACTTCCCCATAGCTCTTAATATGCTTTGTCCTTTTGCTACATCTTCCGAATCCTGTTCCGTCAATCACTTGTTTAAGCTGGCTAGATATGTCACGCCTTGCTTTCCCTTGTCTCTCTTTCCCTCTATTCACCCTGTGAGTATCAGATTCTTCAAGCCCTCCTTTCTCATTACGTGTCCTAGAAATTTCATCTGCCTTTTCCTGATGTTAAGTATAAGCTTCTTTGTTTTCATCCTCTCCAAAACCTCATCGTTGCTTACATGCTTGGTTGATGATATCCTTAGCATCCTTCTGTAAAACTATACCTCCGTTTCCTCGAATCTATTTTCATATTTGAGGAGATCGTAAAGAAAGACAGATATCACATAACAGTTCAATATTTTTTTTTGTTACCAAAGAAACCCTCCTGTCTCGTAATACTCTGTCTAGCATTTGGAATACCTTTTTGGCCATCCCAATACGACTTCGGATCTCAGCGTCGCACTTACCATCCTCTGTCAGAATACTTCCCAGATATTTAAACGTCCGTACCTGCTTGATTTTAGTGTCCCGGACCTGTAAATCGCATTTTGGGTTCATCTTTTTACCGAACGAATTTAAGCGTACTACTACTAGGTTGGTAGTTAGGTCTCATCGTTTTTTCGATTGAAATAGTTCGATGTAAGAGTAAGCTTTATTCTCATGGTTTCTTTTCTCGTACTTCTCGCTTGCAGAGTTCTCTTCCGGTTTCGGAATTGCTTGTGACCTACAATCTTCAGACATCAGGCACCATTTTCTGTCTTTCTGAAATTTGCTCTTTTATTGTCCTTTCTCCTCACAAACTTTTTCTCATCTTCTTTCATTCTCAGTTACCCCATGCGTCTCAGTTGCATTATCGACTTGCATGGAGTAAAATTACTTTTTTTTAAAATGAAAAGATATTCCAATATTTCTCCATTGTTTTTTTTTTTCTTTTCTTTCTTTCTTTTTACTTAAGCATCTGCGAAGGGAAAGGCCGTTCCGTGAAGAAAGAAAAAAGTCACATAAAAAATAAACTCAACATTATAGGAAGGTAAATAAGGGCGTTAAAAAAATGAAGGTAGGGCTGCCTAAATTAACATGTTTACAAGTAAATGAGGTGTGTTTGTGTGTGGCGTTCCGCCGGGAGCGGAAGTTGTCCCCTATTCGCCGGAAGTTACGAAGCCAGTGATCCGCGGCGGCAACGTTACATCCGCCATTTATAACGAGGAAAACAAGGAAAATCACTATGAGCGGTTAAGAAAGATGAAGTTCACTGAAAAACTAAAATACAGTTCCGACCACAAAACACCTGGCGCCACCTATCAATGGTTTAAGGAACCACTCCGATGTTGTAAGCACAAACACGTGTCAATCTCGGGGGTTAAAATCTTACAGAACAATATCAACGTTCTTAGGCCCTCAATGCAAATTGATGCCTGGCAAGAGAGTCTCGCTCGAGTCAGCCGTCGTGTAATGAATTCATTTGTTGCTTTATAATAATAGCCTTATGCCAAACTAAGCTAATTACTAGGTTAACAAAAAATATTGATTCCGTCTTTATATTTTAAGCGAATTAAGATGCTTTCATTCAAAAGGGCGCGCTTTTCATTGCCTTCTGACAGTAGCCGTATCAGCATGACGTCATTTCACGACTTCCTGTGTTGTAGCAGCAACGGGTGTGTCCACGGCGAGATATCCTGAAGGGGCCAATCCTTATTCAGATTGGTGTCGAATTCAGAGGCAGAAAAATAGATTCATACCTTGACAAAAAAAAAAAAAAATAGAAAAATCTATCTGAATTCGAACCTGGCTCGACAATTATTTAAACCTTTTCGACAGAAATATCAACATGCATTAAAAAAAAAAAACTTTGAAAATTAGTGTATTTTTATTTATTGAAAAGTGGGCTAGATAAAATCATCAACGGAAAGAACGTTGTGGAGAGCCATGATAACCCATGTCCTGAAGAGACACCCCAGAAAAATAAAACAGGGAAAGGCATTCCCACTTAAAAGCTGTTTTTTTCTCTTTTTTTTTAAAGAAAAAAATCATTATTTTTTGGCAATGGAGATATTCACTTTTCAAAAAAACTTCCAAAAGTAACTTAACTTTGGGGTCTAGTGAGAGCCAAGATTTGATCCCTGTAGGGCAGGCATTTGCAATCTTTTCCGACTAATGGGCCACATCAGTTATCGCTGGTCATAAGACAAGCTGTACTATTAAAAATATTCTAGGTAATATGTCGTTGAAATTGCCGCAGCCGTTTTTACTACAGAAGATCATAAGCGCAATTATCTGCTTTAAAAATGTGGAAAGTTTGATTGTTTTAAATAAATTAAATCTCCATAAAATGTTATCACAGATGACTGTGATTAACAGATATTTTCATGGGATTTGTTTCTTATTTATTAATTCTAAAATACAAGAAACAATTTTTAAAATAGAAAATATTTCTTCTCCAGAGAAAAAAATTAATGTCATTACAATCATGATCTCCCTTAATGAAAATCAGTCTGAAATGATGAAAACGAAAGAGTAAGTACATGAATATACAAGTTACAGTTTACATATTCCTGAACTAGACATGACATCCAAATGAAAATTTCTATCTACCAAAACTATTTAAGAACAAGATACAAGTTTTCAGGTTAATGTTTTAGTTACGTAGCGTATGAAACTACCATTAGCTCAGTCTATACTATGTTCAATTATATTATCCTCAATACTAAATGTGTTATAACTGATCCACACAGTTCAGTTTTGTGCCATGCGTGATACACGCTTAGGCAATCATGCCTCTTTCAATACATGATTGATGAAGCAGATTTTTTCCCGCAGTAGGTTGCCATTTCTTTCTGCAGTAGACCATCCAATGCTATAGAACCCGGTCTGTCCTGCTATTTACCCATAGCTGGCGGGGGGCGTTAGAAGAAGAGGATTTATACCTTTCCGAAGGGTAGTAGCACGTAAATGAATTTCAGGCAGTTATGTACCATGCATGATATACGCTTAGGCGATCATGTATCTTTCGATACATGACTGACGTTACAGATATTTTCTCGCATTAGGCTGCCATTTCTTTCTGCGGTAGACCATTTGCCATCCAAGGCTATAGAACCCGATCTGTCCCATAGCTGTGAGGAGAAGGATTCATACCTTTCTCAAGAGTATTAGTCCGTAAGTTAACGTAATGGATTCGACTGGAATTCGAACTCGGCTCTCCGATTCCTCAATCCGAGCCGCTATCCATTATTCCACAGTGCCTAGTTATTCGAAATATTTGGTATTTACTAAATACTTTGTATATCTGCAGTGTACCTCTATATATAATCATTAGAGTGAATGAAAATTTTGATGGATTTGTTTAATAAATAATTCTCACGCATTTCTATAGTAAAATCATTTCCAATGAATTGTCACATGTCCTTGAAGATCTGCTTTATCCCTGCTTATTTGAGTTGGCAAGAAATTTCCCGGATCATTGCAGACTGAAGCATGAAAATCCGACCAACATTTAACTATTGTCTAAAGTATGAAAACGTCCAAGGTTTACCCATTGACTTAAGTATAAACACGGCCAGTGTTTACGCACAACTAATAAAAGCTGGGTACATAATAACGTACATAATAAAAGCTAGATTTCGTCGTTAAGCAATTCAATAGGACTTGATACGTCGGAAAATCCACTAACTCTAAATTTCCAAAACTATTTGCAATGTCCAACTGCATCAGCTGCTCTGTGTCGTTATTTTAATCTTTTATCTAATCCACGGTCGAAATCTCCCTTTTATTTTGGGAAAAATTGATAAATAAACATGGTTTCCATAAAGTTCGTGTGCACTTTTAAAAAATTATAACTTTATTTGTATTTGCGATAGAAATAATTTGTAAAAAGGATTAGAAAGAAGTAAATCTATATTTTTTAAGATTTTATTGAAATTTTATTTAAGTTTCCACATGTCCTCCATCGTTAGCAATACAAAGGGTAATACGATTTTGCAGTTCACAGAAAACATTTGCCAACTGATTTAAAGTAATACATAAAATCACATTTAGCTTTCAAATCTTCTAATGAATTAGGTTTGGTTGCATACACATTTGTTTTCACATGTCCCCATAAAAATTCTAATGGAGTCAAATCTGACGAACGTGGAGGCCAATAAAATGGTCCACCGCTTCCGATCCATCTCTTAGGAAATTCCTGATTTCGAAACTCTGTAACACGCAAAGCGAAGTGACAAGGAGCTCCATCTTGTTGAAACACTGTATTATAACTTTTTTACACATTATTTCTATCGCAAATCCAAATAAAGTTATAATTTTTTAAGTGCACACGAACTTTATGGACACACTGTATATTAGCATAGAACTTACGGTTACATCTAGCAATTTTTACCAGAGAATTCATGAGACCTAACTGCCAATCCAGTACTACGCCTAAATTCGTGAAGTCCAAATACTAAATAGGAAAGCTGTTAAGAGCAATTACCACGAAAGTGTTTATAGAAACGGCAGAGGGAAGCTACATTGAAGCCAAGATGTCAGGTCAGGGTTGATAAAGTTGCAGTCTCTAAATTCGATTTTGTCAAGAATCTCAAGATGTACAGCAGAAGCACTAGACTAAATGGCAAAAATATTAGATGTACGAAGGAATGATAGTTTTATAAAAGGCACAGGATAGATTATGATGAGAGAAATTGTTTAGCATGTTATGCTCAACTGCAAACTTAGAAAATGATTCAATATATTCACTCTAAGACGCCGTGAGTTGATCTCCGGGGGGGGGTTAGCATCAGCCATGTACGCCGGTCATAAATCCTGATAAGTCTTAGTTTTCTTCGTATCTGCTCGCTGTATAAGTTGAATAAATCCACCGAGAAATCGCATTTTTGACTCAGTTGCAATGATTAATCTGATTACGATGAGGGTATCTTCATTTTGCGTTTAAACTAAAACTATAACCTTACAAGCAAGCCGCAATCTGCCATTGGGTGGCATTCCACTAACGGTTACTGCTGGTGGCCCGCGGTCGAACCGCAGGTGCGTTCGTCTCGGCAAAGTTACCACCTGCTAGTGACCCACCGTTGGACCGCCGGTGTCCTGCCGATGGCTGCCACAAGAGGATCTCTGGCTTTGTCATCGGTGGTCCGGCAGCGGACCACTAGCGGCTTGCCTGTAGGGAAGTCATTTATATTGTCTAACCCTCGGGTAACACAGAGCAAGTCTAAATGAAAAAAGAAATTACTTGTAAGAATGTGCATTGGAAATCAATATCAGAGATCATTTTTTTTCTTGTACTCGAAGACTAATCACACTCGATGGCGGCAAATAAGCGAGTCTATTGGACAATTCAGCAATTACACAAAGTCAGTTGTAGTATATTGCAGGTCAGAATACCGTGTTCTGCAAATCTTTTAACTGGGGACTTCATCATTTATTGTCTAAACATTATCTAAAGAGCTGGCTTCTCCATACGCTAAAACACTCCCGAAGTGACGTATGCACAACTATATCAACCACTAAGCAATTACACAAGCTGAAGTGGAGCGATTTTCAGGTTTTGATTGATTGATTTGTTTTTTACGACTTATCAACCTTTTTCAGGTTATTTAAAGCCACAAAACATTTTTAGATTGTAAGGACTTTTGGGAATAATTATGATTTAATGATATAAGATCTGCTAATTAACCTTTAGCTTGGGGAGAAGAAGTCGATCCATAGCTTTCCCAAGGGTATTTCAGCATCAGTGAATATAACGGACGCAATTGGCATTAGAATTTTGCTTTCTGATTTGCATTTCCGAGCCGTTATCCATTACACAACCTACACCTCCACGTTTACGGCACGTGATATTCCTCAGTGGTCACCCATCTAGATAATATCCAGGATCGAAATTGCTTAACTTCGATGATCATACGGGAACCAATGTTTCAACGCGATATGGCCGTAAGCAGCGATACTCAAGTCCGTATTTTTCTGCAATTCTTCCAACTGAGGAGTTTCTGCATGCCTAGAAAAACAGTATTTAAATATACAACCCTTTTCATACACTTAAACCCTACCGACTGACTTCTTCTATTTGCCGCGTCCCTTATAAACATGGATGATCATGGCTCTCCACAACTTCCTATCTCTTTTGGCTTTAACAGCATTTGTTCATTTGCCATGCCTTCCGTCCCCGGTTTCGCCATCCATTCGCAAAAGTTCCGTCAGGATTCTGGCTACCTGCCTTCCTCAATTTTTCTCGCCCTCAATATGACCCTGAGATGATATGTTTTCCAAGACCTTCTTTCTCCTTATGTTATATATATATATATATATATATATATATATATATATATATATAATTTATTCGAAAATTATAATATAAATATGTTATAAAATCACTACAAAAATAGCCATTTTGTTTCAACACAATCTAGAATCTAGATTCAACACCATCACTTGATAAGACACCAGAAATGTTGAAACAAAATGGCTATTTTTATAGAGGTTTTTTTAACATATTTATGCTATAATTTTCGCATGAATGATATTTGATTTTAAAAATAGTATTTTTGGCTATTAGAATTTATTCCATCTACACCAATCCTATACTTATATATATATATATATATATATATATATATATATATATATATATATATATATATATATTTCTCTTATAAAATTATTATATGTCTAAAACCGGTGAAAAGACTGACGATTTATAGATATGTCATCAAACAATTTCTTTTTATAAAAACTTTTAGAAGTTCTAATATTCGAGAATAAATTTCTCAGAAATTTAATCCTGTGGTTTCTCTCATCTCTTAAAAATTGCAACCTCAAACTTATGTTTTATTATTTTCCGTCGTATTAACTACTGGGCCAGAATCGTAACTGCTTCGTGCTTTAAGGTTTATGGGTGTAATACATCTGCATAAATATTTAGTAGCACTCCCGATATTTTTCTGACGCAAATCCTTGGACTACTCGAACATTTCTCCTCAGAACACACCCTTTAAAGAATATACAACGTGACCCACGCAGCGAGAATACAACTCACACTCAAAAGTGCCCCACCCTTGAGATTATGCTTATTCTGTGAGCCCACTGAATTTGCTTTTGTTCAGCTAGAGTGTACCTAAAACATGCATATATATATATATATATATATATATATATATATATATATATATATATATATATATATCAATCTAGTAAAGAACACACACGGACACGTACGCCACACACATCATAGTCACGTGATCTTATTCATCAGTGTAAATATTTCGATCCTCACTGGGTGCTAAGTTTTCTGTCTTCATGCTTGACCAAAACAAGCTTAAGTATGCACGAAGATAGACTGGTCAGTCGATAGTTTAATCAGGAAAAAATGGATTTATTTCACACATCAAAAATTAATTTATCACCTCCGTTTCCATGTCTTTTTTTTCTTCTTCTTCTTCGTCGTCTTCTTCTTCTTCTTCTTCTTCTTTGTGTCGGTTTCTTAAGGACGTGGTTGTACACCCATTCCTGTCACTTCTAATTCTTAGCAATGTCTGTCTTTTCGCTAGCTCTTCTACTCCCAGTTCTACCGACCATTTACGCAAATGCCTTAGGTATGTAATTCACCGCCTTCGTCTGGCCTTCAAGATATCTTATGACAGTTCAATTTTCTAAACCCTTTTTCCTCATTATATGCACTATATGTTTCTTTCTGATGTTAATTATAAGTGTGCTTTTTGTTTCAATTTTCTCTAAAATATCGTTGTTGCTTACATGTTCACTTCGTGATATTCTCATCATCCATCTGTAGAACGACAATTCTGTTGCTTCAAGTCTCTTCATCTGTGATGAGATTGTCCAGCATTCACTGTCATATAGGAGGACTGATATTACATAACAGTTCAGGACACTTTTCTTTGTTTCTCTTTCTTCGTGTCTCTTCTTTATCTGTGATGAGATTGTCCATTATTCAGTGCCATATAGAAGGACTGATATTACGCAACAGTTCAATAATCTCCTTTGTTCCTGTTGCTTTAAGTCTCTTCATCATCTGTGATGAGATTGTCCAGCATTCAGTGCCATATAGGAGGACTGATATTACGTAACAGTTAAGGAATTTTCTTTGCTTCTCTTGCTTCAAGTCTCTTCTTCATCAGTGAGGAGTCTGCCCAATATTCACTGCAATATAGGAGGACTGATATTACGCAGCACTTCAATACTCTCCTTTGTTTCTCTTGCTTCAAGTCTCTTCTTCATCTGTGAGGAGAATGCAAGTATTCACTGCGATATAAGAGGACTGATATTACGTAACAGTTCAGGACTCTTCTTTGTTTCTCTTGCTTCAAGTCTCTTCTTCATCTGTGAGGAGACTACCCAGTATTCAGTGCCATATAGGAGGACTGATATTACGTAACAGTTCAGTTGCCTTCTTTGTTTCTCTTGCTTCAAGTCTCTTCTACATCTGTGAGGAGATTGTCCAGCATTCACTGCCATATAGGAGGACTGATATTACGTAACAGTTCAGTACACTTCTTTGTTTCAGTTGCTTCAAGTATCTTCTTAATCTGTGAGGATACTGCCCAGTATTCTGTGCCATATACAAGCACTGATATTACGTAACAGTTCTTTACACTTTGTTTCTCTTGCTTCACGTCTCTTCTTCATCTGCGAGGAGATTGTCCAGCATTCACTGCCATATAGGAGGACTGATATTATGTAACAGTTCAGTACTCTTCTTTGATTCTCTTGCTTCATGTCTCTTCATCTGTGAGGAGACTACCCAGAATTCAGTGCCATATAGATGCAGTGATATTACGTAACAGTTCAGTACTCTTCTTTGTTTCTGTTACTTACTGTCTCTTCTTCATCTGTGATGAGATTGTCCGGCATTCACTGCCATATAGGACGAGTGATATTACGTAACAGTTCAGTACTCTTTTCTTTGTTTCTGTTGTTCCAAGTCTCTTCTTCATCTGTGACGGGATTGTCCAGCATTCACTGCCATATAGGACGACTGATATTACCTAACAGTTCAGTACTCTTCTTTGTTTCTGTTCCTTCAAGTCTCTTCTTCATCTGTGAGGAAACAGCCCAGTATTCAGTGCCATATAGGAGGACTGATATTACGTAACAGTTCGGTACTCTTCTTTGTTTCTCTTGCTTCAAGTCACTTCTTCATCTGTGAGGAAACAGCCCAGTATTCAGTGCCATATAGGAGGACTGATATTACGTAACTGTTCAGTACTGTTCTTTGTTTCCCTGGCTTCAAGTCTATTCTTCATCTGTGAGGAGATTTTCCAGCATTTACTGCCATATAGTAGGACTGATATTACGTAACAGTTCAGCACTCTTTTCTTTGTTTCTGCTGTTTCAAGTCTCTTCTTCATCTGTGATTTGATTGTCCAGCATTCACTGTCATATAGGAGGACTGATATTGCGTAACAATTAATTACACTTTTCTTTGTTTCTCTTGCTTCAAGTCTCTGCTTCATCAGTGAGGAGATTGTCCAGCATTCTCTGCCATATAGGCGGACTGATATTGCGTAACAGTTCAGTAATCTTTTCTTTATTTTGGTGTTGTTTCAAGTCTCTTCTTCATCTGTGGGGAAACTGCCCAGTATTCAGTGCTATAAAGGAGGACTTATATTACGTAACAATTCAGTACCCTTATTTATTTCTGTTGCTTCAAGTCACTTCTTCATCTGTGGGGAGATTGTCCAGCATTCACTGCCATATAAGTGGATTGATATTATGTAACAGTTCAGTACTCTTCTTTGTTTCTCTTGCTTCAATTCTATTCTTCATCTGTGAGGAGATTGTTCAGCATTCACTGCCATATAGAAGAACTGATATTACGTAACAGTTCAGTACTCATTTTTTGTTTCTGTTGTTTCAAGTCTCTTTTCATCTGTGATGAGATTGGCCAGCATTCACTGCCATATAGGAGGAATGATATTGCGTAACAGTTCAGTACACTTTTCTTTGTTTCTCTTGCTTCAAGTCTCTGCTTCATCTGTGAGTAGATTGTCCAGCACTCACTGCCATATAAGTGGATTGATATTATGTAACAGTTCAGTACTCTTCTTTGTTTCTGCTGCTTCAAGTCTCTTCTTCATCTGTGAGGAGACTGCCCAGTATTCAGTGCCATATAGAACCACTGATATTATGTAACAGTTCAGTACTATTCTTTGTTTCTGTTGTTTGAAGTCTGTTCTTCATCTGTAAGGATTCAGCATTCACTGCCATATAGGAGGACAGATATTACGTAACAGTTCAGTACTCGTTTCTTTGTTTCTCTTGCTTCAAGTCTCTGCTTCATCTGTGAGTAGATTGTCCAGCACTCACTGCCATATAGGAGGAATGATATTACGTAACATTTCAATACTCTTTTCTTTGTTTATGTTGTTTCAAGTCTCTTCTTCATCTGTGATGAGTTTGTCCAGCATTCACTGCCATGTAGGAGGACTGATATTGCGTAACGGTTTAGTACACTTTTCTTTGTTTCCCTTGCTTCAAGTCTCTTCTTCATCCATGAGGAGACTGCCCAGTATTCAGTGACATATAGAAGGACTGATATTACGTAACAGTTCAGCATTCTTTTCTTTCTTTCTCTTGCTTCAAGTCTCTTTTCATCTGTGAGGAGATTGTCCAGCATTCACTGTTGCTTGCAGTCTGTTCTTCATCTGTAAGGAGATTGTCCAACATTCACTGTCATATAAGTGGACTGATATTATGTCACAGTTCAGTACTCTTTTCTTTTTTTCTCTTGCTTCAAGTCTATTCTTTATCTGTGAGGAGACTGTCCAGCATTCACTGCAATATAGAAGGACTGATATTACGTAACATTTCAGTACTCTTTTTTGTTTCTGTTGTTTCAAGTCACTTTTCATCTGTGATGAGACTGTCCAGCATTCACTGCCACATAGGGGACTGATATTACGTAACATTTCAGTACTCTTTTTTGTTTCTGTTGTTTCAAGTCACTTTTCATCTGTGATGAGACTGCCCAGCATTCACTGCCACATAGAGGACTGATATTGCGTAACAGTTCAGTACTCTTTTCTTTGTTTCTCTTGCTTCAAGTCTCTGCTTCATCTGTGATGAGATTGTACAGCATTCACTGCCATATACGAGGGCTAATGTTACGTAACAATTCAGTGCTCTTTTCTTTGTTTCTCTTGCTTCAAGTCTTTTCTTCATCTGTGAGGAAACTGCCAAATATTCCGTGCCATATAGAAGAACTGATATTACGTAACTGTTCAGTACTCTTCTTTGTTTCTGTTGCTTCAAGTCTCTTCTTCATCTGTGAGATTGTCCAGCATTCAGTGCCATATAAGTTGACCGATATTACGTAACAGTTCAGTACTCTTTTCTTTGTTTCTAACGAAATTTTCCTGCTTTTTAATATTCTGCTTATCTTTTGAAAGACATCTTTCGCTATCCCAATACGCCTTCGGATTTCGGTGCCATACTTTCCATCCTCTGTTAAAACACTTCCGAGTTAGTTAATTTTTTAGTCCTTGTTTGATCTCGGTGCCTCCAATTCGTAGTTCGCATTTTGGGTTGTTCATTTTCTTGTCAACTATACACCGTCTTACAATTGATAGTTAGTCCTTTCTTCTCACTTTCCTTCACTATCTTCTGTAGGAGTACCTGTAATTTAATTTTTGTGTCTGCTATCAACATTGCGGATTTTATATTGCTAACATCCTTGCCACCACTAATTAATCAAGTGAGAAAGCACATCTTTGTCCATTTTTGTGTACATATTCAATTCATTTTTATACTATCTATATACAGGCGATTTGCTGTCAGTAGAAGTTCTGGATTATTCTAATATGTTTCCCAAATATATCAAGCTTACTTAGCAGTATAAACATTATCCAACACTTGTGTAATCTACATAGGTATACCTGCTTGACGTACTTAATTCGGATGTAGACATTAATTACATAGGTTGACATTAAACAATGGGAAATTCAGATCAAATTTCAGTTATCACTCGTTCGAATTGTTCAATTCTTCAGGCAAAGGAAATTTGAAACAAGCCAATATTTGTTAGATTACAGAAAATACAATTATAATGTAACCCGAAAGACTAAAAAATAATGGAAACATTAATAAAAAATAAAAAATCCATTATTTAATAAAATCAACTATGAACACGGCCATAATGTGCTGACCATGTTATGCTTCAGACAATGACATTATTGATCAGCCGTCGAATATCCACCCATTAAAACGTGCACATTCACAGGCGTATAATCGCTTGCTTGCATACACCTATACACTCTGATTTCACACATATACATATTTTTCTTCACATAAACATCTAAACGCGCACATAAAATGTCACCAATACATTCGTAAGTGCCTTCATATACACATCCACACTCACTCGCATAAGTGCTTGCGCATATATATATATATATATATATATATATATATATATATATATATATATATATACCAGGAGGAATAAATTTATTGCCGCAAATCATCTGACCTCCGACACTTCAAAAAACTCCAGTTCTGAATAAAGAAAAACTTTCATTTCATTTCAGATAAACTGCGTATTTAATAAGCGTCTAATTTTTCAGAAAGAAATTACAAACAAACTTTTGCAAGAAGCCACACGTGGACCTATTTGCAATTTCCTGTCCATTCTGCAGAATGAAACCCCACAACACGATACACCATTGGTCCATTGTTTAGTGACGTCATTACTTTCAAACGCAGTTCTATAAAAAAATTTGAAGTTATTTTTCCGGTTACAGATTTTCACATGCAGGGGAAATTATTTATTTAAAACAACTAAAAGCAGAAAAACATATATTCAACATACGTGTATTTATTTAAATCTCTGAGGTGAGGTTTTATGATTACTTGTATTATTTACATTATTCGGTCTGATATCCTCATCTTCAGTGCCATATTCACAACGTTTCGGCCATTGTACGCTCCGGCCTTTATGTCTATGTCTCTCTATATAGCTGTCTATATCTCTGTGATGAGGTATTACAATTACTTGTATTATTTACATTATTCGGTCTGATATCCTCATCTTCATTGCCATATTCA
Source organism: Acanthosepion lycidas (assembly GCA_963932145.1). Lineage (NCBI taxonomy): Eukaryota > Metazoa > Mollusca > Cephalopoda > Sepiida > Sepiidae > Acanthosepion > Acanthosepion lycidas. The sequence goes on along the minus strand of OZ010588.1, from coordinate 113,306,364 downwards.
CAACGATTGGAAAATCTTGCAAAAATAAAAATAATTGTCGGATTTTAATGAAACTTTCAGAAACTATTCACAAATGATGGAACTTATTATAAATATCTTTTACTTTTAGTAAAGTCATGGCAGAAATATTTTTTCAGATGTATTACCCCCTCTAACTAATTGTACAAAAACTCTATAATTTCAATTTCGAGGAGATTGTGATTATTAGTTAAAAGCACAATTCTTTGAGGAAACCAAATCATGTTTTTGTTTTTTTTTAGTTGGACCACCCCTACCTGAAAATCGTCTCTGAAGTGTAACATACAAAACTCAATAAAACAAAAATATTATTTAATTTCAAAAGCATTTAATAGCTTTCATTTATTTCAATGAACATGGACCATATTGTCTGAAAGCAAAAAGATATTTCGATGTATTTTTAAAATAATTATTTGTTATTTCTGAAATATTTTTTTTATTTTTACATTATGTTGCTAATTCTTCTAAAATTAGGGAAAAGTTTGTAGAACCTAACAAATGTTGTTATTAAGTAGACATATATATTACAGATTATAATTTCCAAAGCTTATTACAAACTAACGAGCGCACGTATATTAAAAAAATTAATTTGTGTCAATAATTTTTACCAATAAAATCTACGGAAGACCGGAAGTATCGTGCGTGCAATAAAAAAAAAAACGTCAGCAGTGCAGCACTTGTATTTTAATTTTTTTTAATAGTATTTATAATTTCTCCAGATAGTATCAACAAGCTTATGGTACAGTACTTTAAAAAAAAAAATTGGAATGGCGAAAGTTTTTTTACTTTAATTATTACAAGGTACGACTTAAGCAGGTCCGCTTAAAAAAAATAATATGTCCATTCTGTCCTTCCGTATGAGAACTCGAATCTCACGTCAGCTGTCAATAATTTATAGACGTCATCACTCAGCACTTGTCAATCGCCGGCGATGGTTAATTCGTTACCATTTGTACACTCGCTTGGTCGATTTTGTTGACCCAAAACATCGAGAAGTGCTGGAAATGTATTTCTGTTTGAATGTAATAGGCTTCGATAACTTTCAATAACACGTCTTTTGATTGTTAATATTTCCATGGTTGAAATTTCCAGTTGTTAAATCTGAAAGAAAAAGAAAACAAAAATCATTATTTAATTATTAAAAAAAAATTATTTAATTTGTAATTTAATTCACATTTAAAATCGGTTCAAGTTATTGGTACACATGTATATATTGTATATTATTAATCTTATTTTGCTTTATAAATATATCACAGTATATATATGTAGCATGTAACACTATATATATATATATATATATATATATATATATATATATATATATATATATATATATGTATATATATATGGAAGTACAGAGATTTTATGGCAGATTTTATTTTAGATACTTTCTCGTCTCTCGCTATCTGTCTGTTCATTCTCCATGTCTCTGTATATCCATGTGTTTGCATCTATCTATCTATCTATCTATCTATCTTTAGCTCTGTATTTATATCTATCGATCAATATATATATTCAAAGTTTCATTAAAAACTGTTCATACATGAAGAAGAATTTTCAAAATTTACTAAAAAAAATTTATCGTCAAAATATTTGTTATTATTAAAAGGAAAGAAGAAAGGGTTAAATTATATTTTTTGTCCTTTCTAAAACCTTCGAAATTTTAGTTAAAATTTTTGTTTTTCTTGACAACAGGGAAACCATAAATTAGTATAAGAAATTTGAGTGTCTTTTTGCGATGGAAAACACATTGATTTGGACATTCTTGCAATAATCAAATAACTGTAGACTTTTAATGAAATGATTTTTGTAATGTTTTTCGTTCAGAAAATCTTGATAAAAATACTTCTTTTACACCTGTTGACCACAACTTATTTCATTTTCTGAAATTTTGTAGCTATTAATGTTTATATTAGTTATAAGGACAAGTCCTTGGAGAATTTCACTCATCTTATTTTTGTTTGAACAGAACCAGAGGTTACAGAAAATCTGCTCTGAATCGGAAAATAAAAAATACAATAAAACTAAGACATTATTTAATTGGAATTTTTTTAATATAGATATATTATGTATAAGATAAGACAAAAAAAAGAATTGTTTTCATTTCTTAAAAAAATAATTATAATAATTTATAGTTTCACATTATTTGCAGTTCTGTCTAAATTTGTAGCGCTTAGGGGATATTGTTATTAAATAAAAACTATATTTACTAATCTTAATAAAAAGCTTGCGACAATTCAGTGACCCGTGTATTTTGCAAAGAATTTTTAATTTTTTTGTAAATACGGACATCATTATCAGAAAATAAGAGCGGTAATTATAATAGATTTAAAATTTATTGGTAATTTCTTAATATCGAAGTACCTAAAAGTCAATAAAATATTAGATTACTTATATTTTCTTAATTCGTTGTATTTGTCAAGTAATTTTAGTTATGTCCCTTTTACTTAAAATCGCCAAATATTAAGATATCAATAATAATCTGTCAACACCTCACAAAACAGCTACCTGTTAAAAATGCTTTTCTGCGATATTTGACTAAAATTTATATCTGCTTTAATTCAGATTAATTAAACTTTAAACAATTTATTCTTCCACAAATAAAGTTTCAGAAAAGTATATTTTATTTTTGAAAGGGAATTATGCTACTTGAGAAAGTTTATAGAGGATTTTAAAACCGATTTTAAACATTTAAAAAACATGATTGCAATACATTTAAATTCAGTTTGAAATACAGCAAATTATAATTAATACATATTTTTTTTGCTTATTAGAAATATTGAATTAAATTAAAATATATGCTTCAAGATTTTTCATTTTAAATCTTAGGAATCGCTGTTTTGTGAGGTTTCTGTATAAAGAGAATTACGTTGTGTTGACAGATTTAACATGGAATATTTTAAGGATTTTACTGATAATAAAAAAATCATTGCAATCAATTTAAATTAGCTTTCAAATTCAGCAAAATATGTTACTTATTGTAAATATTAAATCTATTAGCTATATAAAACCATCAAGAAAGGCATTTTTCATTTGTAAAATTAATTTTATAATTTTTTTACCTTACGTAGCGCTTTATTTATCTATTTTTTTCAGCAGTGATTATATATATATATATATATATATATATATATATATATGTGTGTGTGTGTGTGTTTGTGTGATAGTAGTAGTAGTAGTAAATACAGTATGTTGGTGTGCAGTTGGAGATTCGTCTGAGAAGGCAGAGAGGATGGCCAGACGAGTCGATGTCGAAGGGCAGAGTCTCGTCTCGGGAAACAGCTACCCAACCCCGTTTTATACGGGGTCTCCTGGGAATTTTTGGCCAAACCTACGGGCTCGGATACCCCACATGAAATTTGGCCTTGTGCTACATGTGACCGCGTGGGGATGTTGGTAGATATCCCGCAGTTGGAGATTCATTGTGGAATTCACTTGACTCACTTCTAGCAGTTCATTACGTCTTCTACACGTCGCTGGCGAATCTTATATGTGTTGTTCGTGTACTAAGTATTATCGTCCATTACCAACCTTCGATTGATTATTCTATCCAGTACCCTTCCCTATATTACAACATATATATATATATGCAGAAAGAACAGTAAGATATATAATCCGGTGTTCTTACTGATATTTTTTATTTTTATTTTTACAAAATAGTGCTCAGTGTAAATTTACAGACACCCCTTGTCTGAATGATTGGATTTCTCTGTATCCTTGGAAACAAGAAATTATGATTTTTTGTGTGCGTTTAAAACTCAGTAAATTTTAAAAATAAGTTACTCCAATATTCGCTTGAAGATCAAATGGAACTAATGTTTTTAATTTGATTACAAAATTAAATTTGAAGTTTTTACTCTGTAGCGAAAAAAACATTTTAAATCAGTTAATTTATAATATATATATATACATATATATATATATATATATATATATATATATATATATATATATATATATATATATATGTGTGTGTGTGTGTGTGTATCTGTGTGTTTGTGTGTGTTTGTTACTTCAAACGTTACTTTAATGGATAACCGCGTTCGAAATAGACGCCACGTTTTCCTTTATGGGCATTACGTCTATCGGCCTGCACACTCGTGAAATATGTTCACAGGCAGCGTTCAAACCTCTTGGAAAAGCCAACGTTTGATCCGGCGTACTAGTCGGCCAGTGAGGACGTCACAGCCCAACCGTGTTCTGTTTTTGATTTTAACGAATACACACGTCCACCTCGTTAGGATATCCACTAAAAATCCCGAATGTCAGATTAAAATTAGATAAATCCATTAATCTCTGCTCTTCTTTATCTCTTGCTGCCCATCGGAGAGACTGCTTTCTGACTTCCATCAGCATGGCTGATCCTAACCTCCATGAAAATGACTCGCAGCTCCCTCTCCAGCTACCATTTTTCGCTGACATGAAGTGGAAAGATTATACTGAATTAATTGCTAGGCCAGCTGCGAGGAAATTTGGTTCACTGTGTCTTGCGAAACATTTTTTTCTCTCCAGAATCTGTCTTACATATTTATAAGTGTAACATTCGTCCCCGCATTGAATATTGCTATCACATCTGGCCTGTTACTCCTGCTATACATTTGAAGATTTTTGCTAACATCCAAAGAAGAATCTGCAATATTATTGATCTTGACATGGCATCTCGCCTTCAGTCATTTTCTCACCGCGATAATGTAGCTTCCCTGAAACTTTTCTATAAATACTTTCATAGTAATTGCTATGATGAACTCTCCTCTATGGTTGGGCTTAGATTTTTAAATTTGTTGTTTTATTACCCTCCCCTCTCCCACAGGCAATGAATGGTACATACGGGGACTAGTTTTGGATTTTCATAGAGACAAGTTGGCATTATGGTGAATGTGGTAAGAAATGCAAGTAAGAATGCATTGTTTTGGTGTAAGGAATATTGTTGTATGTACAGGTCAGTGTTTTTGGCTAGTTAAGTTAAACGTTAAGACAGAAGAAGACCTTCCTTTTCTCCGTTCCTAATGTTTTGGCCTTGTACCACATTTCTATACATAAGCAGAATAAATATCGCTTTTCGTTAAGGTAACAAGACTTTATAAATTTAAGCGCATTACTAAATTAGCCACAAGGTCTTATCAATTCACAGATGAATTGGCTAGATGTAGCCGTAAGTTCTATGCTAATAGTTTCTTCATTCGCACGTGTTGAACAATCAACCTCGATCTTCAAAAATGCAAATTCAATATCAACCTTTATCTTCTGTCTTATTTTTTTTATTGTCCTCACTCTTTAATAGTAGTTTTTTCTCATATTCTCTAACACTCATTAACCCCCATGCGTCCTAGTGGCTTTATTGCCTTGCTTAGTGTGAAATGATTAAAACACATCTATCTAATAATCTAATCTAATCTAATCTAATCCAGCAGCAGATTATTTATTGTTTGAAACGCTGTCATTCCCATATTATTCAAAAGTAATTAAATTTTTCCTGTTTTTATATTAATTTTTCAGGACTTTGGCCCACGCCGAATCTATGAACAATATGGTAGTACCACAGACACAAATCCAAAATCCAACATCCTTACCGTTGACTCGGAAACAAAGGAACCTTGTTTCCAAAAACCCCGGTAGTATCAGAGCCGTTTACCAGGGGGCGAAACAAGCAATTCTGGAATGTAAGTACCAATTCAAAAATCGTCGCTGGAACTGCCCGACTTACGAGAGTGGACGCGGCGTCTCTGTATTCGGCAAAATTCTCCAGAAAGGTAGGCACTTTGTATATCTATCTTTCCTGTACGTTGGTATGTCAGCTCTAAACAAGCAACGAAAATTTAGTATCTTCTTTTTTTTAATGATAAGCAAGAGATTCAATTTAAGCACAGATTTTATCCATTTACTTATTTATTTTTTCTAGTGATTTTTTTTACAATTTTATTTTATCACAACAAAATATTCTATGGCCATCAGACAAATGGCACTGATTGGGAATCTCTAACGAGATTTGTATCACATCCCTCGTTGTCGGGCGCCCGTCAGACGCGTGGACGACACCGTAACGAGTCGCTTAAAGCAGGTTGAATCCACATTTATTCATATTGCTACATTTTTCATGTCAGATTTTTTTCCAGCATTTTTTGAATACTTATATTATTAGACTTAATAGTTTGATTATTTTTATGTTTTTTCTTAGTTGTTTCACGCCCAAGCAAAGCAATAATGTCACTAAAACACAACGAGCTACAAAGTGTGAAAGAATAAGAAAAAGAAAAAAAAACATTATTAAGAAGAGATAACAACAAGAAAGAGGAATTAGGAAGATAGTAGATAACGATTGATATTGCATTTAGATTTTTGAAGAACAAAGTTTGCTGGGAAGCATGGACCGGGAAAAGATTTCTACAGGCGATAAGTGCGAGAGAAAAAAAACTGTTAGCATAAAACTTACGATTACATCTATCCAATTCAATTGCAAAGTGATAAGACCTTGCTACCAATTTGGTACTGCCCTTAAATTCATAAAGTCTAAATACAATAGAGCAAAGGTCATCGAATAATTATCATGAAATTATTTATAGAAAAGACACAAGGAAACTACATTAGGTGCGGTGGGAATGCGACTGAGGCCGAGATGCCAGGTCAGGACCAATAACATTGCAGATTTTTCTGCGTATTTTATCAAGAATCTCTAAATACATAGCAGAATCACGAAACTAGATGTGGCAGCAATATTCAATGAATAGACGAATGGTAGACATATAAATGTGTCATAGAGATTTTGGCGAAAGAAATTGTAAATAGCAGAATACAGTGAACCAAATTTCCTCGTAGCAGACCTAGAAATTGATTCGATATGAACACTTAATCTTTCCATTTCTTGTCAGCGGGAAAAGTTAGCCCGACAATGTTTTTCTTCGGAGACATTTTCAACAAAGAAGTAAGCACTTATAAATTGCAACTAAACTTGTTACTAAAATATTAGAAAATATTT
>OZ010588.1:113267225-113287225 GCA_963932145.1 Acanthosepion lycidas | reverse complement strand
ACAGGATGAAGGCAAGAGGGACAGGGGAAAGCAAGTTAAAAGAATTACTTATTAAGTTTGAGTAAATGGATGTTGGAAAAAGCTTTGGGAGAAATAACAAAAGACAAAATTTATTAAGAGCGACAAAAGACAGGAAACTGTGGAGAGTCATGATCGCCTACGTCCTGAACGGACACGGCACATAGAAGGGGCAGAATGAGCTTGAGTAAATGGATGTTGGAAAAAGCTTTGGGAGAAATAACAAAAGAGAAAATTTATTAAGTGCTACAAAGGACAGGAAATTGTGGAGAGCCATGATCGCCTATGCTCTGAAGAGACATAGCACATAGAGGAAGAATGAGATTTTGTAAAGTTATGGCTAAACAAGGTTTAGGAGAGATAACAAAACGAGAAAAATTTATTAAGAGCTACAAAGGATAGGAAATTGTGGAGAGCCATGATCACCTACGCATGGAAAGCCATGATGTGCTAAAGTCACGGCATATTGAACAAAAAGCTAAGTAAGTCCTTCAGTCCTATCATTGACAGTTTAATAACTATATTCTCGCCAATGTCGTCGTCCTTTCTTCATCGCCTCACCTTATAATAACACAGAATTACGATTTTAAAACAAACAGATAAAACAAATTTTAAAAATAGGAGAAATGCATATAATCTTTGTTTTTTTATTTGATTTTAATAAAGACCATAATTGGAATTGAAACACTTCTGTCCAAAAATGTTTCCATGGTTCCACTCCGCCTAACCGGACATCAGACCTACACATTCATATTCATATATATATATATATATATATATATATATATATATGGGTGGGGGGAGTATTAGGCAGATGAATGACGAATGACAAAGTGGAAACATTCTGTGTAACGAGTTTCGTCACCTAGAAGGACATCATCAGTCTAAAGTCCTAGATGAGAAAAAGCGTTATACAGAAGTTTCCAAGAGGATAAAATCCAAGTAGAGCTCTATGTACAAGACAGAGCAAGAATATAATATAAAAGGTTCAAACACTAATATTCCATGGTTATAATTTATTACATTGGAATCGTAATCACGATCCAATTCATCAGACTTAATTTAAAAAGAAAATAAAAAATATAAGGTCGGGTATAAAAAATTGAAATTTTCTTTTTTATTACCAATAAATTTTAACTTTGCTATAATTAACGTTCTCATTTTCTGATAATGTTATGTGGTGACGTCCATTTTTACAATAATCGACACGTTTATACACACATAAAACAAATTGAAGATTCTTTTTACAATATTAAGGATCGCTGAATTGTACTGATCTTTTCCATTTATTATAATGAATAATATTATTTATTATTAAGAAATACAGTCTTAATTTAATAACAATATCACTTGACCCCTAAAAATTAATACATAATTTTAAATGATTTAAAACTTTATAAAAAAATGAACACAATTCTTTTAATAATTATTTATCGAACAATTTTTATGACAATACTGAACATAATATCTCATTCATAAAAGCAATTAAAAACTTTCTAAATAATGTCTTAATTGCATTTTTATTTTACGATTCACAGCAGATTTTGTGTAACTGATGGTACTGTCTGGCTAACGAAATTGAATGATTTAAATTCTACGAGGACTTGTCCTTATAATTAATATAAACACTAAGCATGGCAAAAAAGAATTTCTTAAAATTTTCTTGAAATTGAATAAGTGGGTAACAGATGTAAAATATATTTGTTCCAAGATGAAACATTTCTCAAATAATTCAATTAATTTATGAATAAGTCCGGAAAGTTTCATTAGATTCCGATTATAATCTGATATTTACAAGAATTTATGAATCAATATACTTTTTTCATTGCAATATGACGTGGGCACCTCAAGGTGTTGTAATGGTTAACAAGTTTCTCTCTCTAGAACAATTACCAATGAGTAACGAATTCAATCCTCACTGGGTGCCCCATACTTTCGGCCTTGTGCCACAACTAAACTACGCTTAGAAAATCAATATGACGTTAAATTTTTTTATAGTCACCCGTTGACATAAAAGCAAAATGTTTAACCAAACTTTTGAAAGTTCTAAAAAGGATTCAAAAATACAATTTAATAATAAAAAAAATCCTTTTAATAATAACAAAGATTTTGACGATAAAGCGTTGTTTTTTTGAAGTTTGGGTACATTCCTTTATCATGGTATACACATTTTTGGCGATTCTTTGGAGTTGCCTATAAATATGCAGATGTGTGTGCAAGACATTAGAATAGACTTGAAATTATTTCTATATTTTCATATATTTATTTGTATACCACGGCATGAATACCTTCCGCCCCCATACACACATGTATATATGCACACCTGAGTCATAGAAGGTCAATGAATATGAATATATACTGTTAAATTTAGATAGGCGTATATGTATAATAATGTGTAAAGTAATATCCACGTTATTCCGTGTGCCTCTCTGTGTGTGTGTGTGTGTGTGTGTGTGTGTGTGTGCGTGCGTGTGTCACTCGGTGTGTTTCTAAAGGCGTACAACCTGTGTGTGCGCGCGTGTGTGTGTGCGTGTGCGTCCTTCTTATAGAGAGAAAACTGAAGGAAGGTGAAAATCGTTCATGTTATATTCTTAGTGACATAAAAGAGACTAAAATCTTCAGAGATAATGAAACGAGTTTTCCTATTTTTGAAATGTTCTCCGGGGAAGAAAACACTCACATTCCTTTCTTACCTACATTCTTTCTTTCTACCGTTACTACGATCTTTCTTTCTTTCTTTCTTTCTTTATTTCTTTCTTTCTTTCTTTCTTTCTTTCTTTCTTTCTTTCTTTCTTTCTTCCTTCCTTCCTTCCTTCTTTCTTTCTTTCTTTCTTTCTTTCTTTCTTTCTTTTGTTTATTTATTTAGATTTCTCTTTGAATATATATATTCTTTTATTTCCTCCTGTAAGGTTTACATTTTTTCTCTTTGTTTGTTTGTTTCTTTCTTTCCTTCGTTCTTTCTTTTTTTCTTTCGTTATTTATTTATTTAGTTAGTTTCTCTTTGTATATTTTTCTTTTTTATTTCCTCCTTCTGTAGGTTTTACATTTTTTCTCTTCTTTCTTTCTTTCTTTTTTTCTTTCTTTCTTTCTTTCTTTCTTTATTTATTTATTTATTTATTTACTTATAATTCTCTTTGTAGATCTCCTTTTCTTTTATTTCCCTCTTCGGTACATTTTTTCATTATTTTTCTCTTCTTTCTTTCTTTCTTTCTTTCTTTCTTTTCTTTCTGTTCTTTTCTTTCTTTCTTTCTTTTCTTTCTGTTCTTTTCTTTCTTTCTTTCTTTCTTTCTTTCCTTACTTTAAATGAATTCTCTTCTTCTATTTCTGCTAGAGGTTAATTTGTAAGACGTGTACCATTACATTATTATGATCTAAAAATATCTTACAACTGAAAAATGTTTTCTGGCTTTAAATAACCTGCAAAATGTTGATAAGCCGTAAAAAAGAATCAAATCAAAGATATTTCTTTTTCTTACTTTCATTTCCCATTTGTGTATATTTTTCAGCTAATATTTATTTTTTTCTGTCATCGTTTTAGAACGTTTTTCTTTCTTTGTCCTTTCTCTCATTTTTCTTTTAGCTTTTCTTTTTTTCTTCTTTCATCGTCTTTCTTTCTTTCTTTCTTTCTTTTTGAGAGTTCTTCTTTATTCCCATTTCTATGCTTTTGAGATGCGGTATTGTAACAATTTACACTATTTAAAGAGTTCGATCTGTGATCCCCATCTTTATTCTTATATTCACGATATTTTGGCCGTTGTACGCTCCTACCTTATTCAGGTGATGTACGTTAGGATTTCGAATTCGGTTAGATTGTTCTAATTCCACATGCCATGCTTTTTCTTAATCTCTCAGTTTCAGTTATTTCCCTTGAATAACTCAACTCAACTTTTTCATTTTTATACTCTTATCATTATCTTATTTCTTATTGTTTGTGTTCATGTGTGCGTTTATGCGCGTGCAGCTCTGCGCCTGTCTGTGCGGATGCATATTCGTGCGCGTGCGCAGATTTGCGCTGATGTGCCTACGTGATCATTTGACCTTTTCTTCGATTTTTCCCCCTTGTTTTTCACTTTACGCACGGTCTTTAACATTTTCCCTTTTTTTTTTATTCTTCTTCATCTTTCCTTTCTGGCAAATTATTACATTCTATAGATATATTGTTTGTGTGAGGAAACATAGCGAAAGAAAGCAAAAAGATTGTCATTATGATCGGGCTATCTTTAGTGCAATACATAGGTATTAAGTCAATTTCGATCAGAAATGCAATAATATTCGATTAATATATAGATATATTAATGGATGTATACTCAGTGGTAATACCTTTGCAGCGAAGTGGTGACCCTGCTTTCAAACATCCAACTTTCACACATAGCTCCAAGTAGTCATACGTATTACTACGACTACCTCCCGGTCAAAAGCATCGAACTAACGGCTAAACTGTGTGAGCGTAGTCGGAATAGTTTCTCTATCCGACCGGAGAAAGGGAATGCCTCTTCCCAACCCATCTGTGCCAAGCGGCCATCGGCCACTTGCCAACCTAGGCGTAAGAGCTTTGCTTCACAGGTCAGTGTGGGTTGGGGTTTTAAGAGGAGGAATGTCGTAACGACGATTGTGAGTTCGTGTTACCACAACCTGGGCAGATTCCAAATTTCCGTCAACCCAGTTCCAAGTGCAAATTTAGGGTCAGCATGGTATGTTTTTCAGTCACCATTCAACAGTGTTGCACGCTTGCACCGTCTCCCCAAACCATTTCACTGATAAACTGATTATGATGTTATTCGAAACCGGATCTCATGATCGGAATGTTAATGTTATAACCAAGCAGCCCACAAAAGAAAGATGTAAAAGTAGGAAAGTAATCTTTATAGTTTACTAAAAGAAAGTTTTGATTTACTTTAACATTGATTTATGTCTTTTAGCTCCATTGGGTTGATTTAGGGTTATAGCTTTAGAAAACCACGTTGTTATATTTTGCGTTACATTTTCTGAAGTTGACTTAAATTTCAACAAAATCTTAATTAATGATTAATATTTTCGTCTGTTTTGTCATTTCTTTTGCATGACAATTCAATTGGCATTAATTGGATTAAGTTAATACAAATTAAATGATTAAATAGACGAAATGGCTTCTCTAAAATGATTTTCCCTGAAATTACAGATGCGTGCATTTTCAAACGAAGCAAAAAAGCTGACAACGGGGAGAATTTTACTTCATTCACATAAAGGCATAAAAACAAATTTTCATTACGTTATGCACAACTTTTATTATTACGTTTGCTTTGTAATTTGCTGTTGGGTAGATTTTGTTTCTGTGCACCACATCACAGCGCTTCACCGTGCGCTTTCCGGGCACCGATGGGTTTCGGTATCGTTACTTTTGGATTTCTTCTGCGCCTAAGTGCTTTTTAATTTTTTAATCCTGGGGTTTTAGGGTCCTTTTTTATGACTTCAGCTGCATTTGATGACTGTGTATTTATATCTGTTGCCTTCTCAGTGAAGTTAAGATCCTTGGAAAAGTCATTCACTCAAGTGAATACGTAATGAATGTTCGGGCGATCATGTCTCCTACGATTCATGACTGACAAAGCAGAAGATATTCCCGTAATAGACTGTCGTTTCTTTCTGCGGTAGGCTAGTTGCCATCTAAGGCTATAGGATCCATTCTGTCCTGATATTTAACCCATAGTTGAGGGAGGCGGAAGAAGAGATGGAGTTATTCCTTTCTCAAGGGTATTTGTGCGTAAGTAAACATAATGAACTCGACTGGAATTTGAACCCGGCTCTCCGTTTTACCATTCAGAGCCGATACCCATTAAAAATATCACACGTTATTTCGTTTTTAAACCACATATAATATTTTTCACTTGACTGTTAACAAGTTAAACCATCCAGTCAGATGTGATCTCTAAATATTTTTAAACCAATTGTTGTTTTCTAGGTCAATTCATTTTGGATGAAGCTATTACCACTGCTGGTGTGTGTGTGGGGGGGGGGTACGTAACGCATGAACTGAGTGACTTTTCCAGAATAAATAATGTTTTTGTGATAAAAATTTAAATATTGATAATTTTCACTATCCTTCTTGAACTCGTGATAATGTTTTTAAAGCTCTTATTCCTTCACTTCTTAGGGAGAATTGTGAATAAGCGATATTAATTTAAAATAGCAGGACACACTAGGCTCCTTTGCCTTGCGTGGCAGCCAGTCTAGGAGAAGAAAAATTCTGAAATCAAAACTGAAAGTTACAAAACCCCACTCCACTATCCTTTCAAAGAAAAACTCTGGCAGTGCATAATTCCTTCTTCTTCTGTGTGGTATGTCCCTTCAGGACATGGACAGTTATGGCCCTCCACAGATTTCTATTTCATGTGGCTCTTTTCTCGCTTTGCTAAAGCCCCTGTTCCCACGTTATGGCATCTATTCACACAAACTCGTCAGGTATAGGATTTGCTGCCTATTGCCCTCAATATGTTTTCAAAGTTTTCAAATTCATCCTTCCTCATTGTGCGTCCAAACAATTTCAGCTCTCTTAGAAGTGTTCTTTCTGTTGTCAGTTTCGTTAAAACTTTCTTGTTGCTTACTCGCTCCGTCCATGGAATCCTCAGTATCCTTCTGTAGAACCACATTTATGACGCCTCGAGTGAACAATTTTGTATATTTCAACGGAATGAAGCGTATTTAGGTTAACTTCAAATAACGCATTGTATTTTCCATAAAGGAACGCTAAATTGAATAGAAAACTGTAGCCATTTTTTGTAATCAGATCTTCTTTGGCCGATTGAATTGGCTACTGAATAAAATAAAAAGACTTATCAAAGCTTAATTTGATAAAGAGAAAAAAAACAATGCGTATTGTTGTGTTATTGTCAGAAAACTATCATTTGAAAGAATAATTTTATTTTATAGAGCTCACATATCAGGAAAATAATCGTTTTGAAAAATTCTGATGGTGTTTAATTTGATTATATGGTGGACTCTCCCATTGTATTCGACGTATGAGGGTCAAGCAACTCAGTTCCTAGGAACCCACACCAGCACATATGATTTGATTATAGCGGTGAAGGTTTCGTGCAAAACCAATCACACTTTTTGAAGGGCCGAATACAGAGACCTGGTGCACTACGTGCAACAAAGTCCCCAAACGACTCTCCGCAGGTTTTGAATTCAGAGTTGTCCTTCCCCTAGACCAGTTGCCATCCAAAGCTATAGAACCCAGTATGTCCTGCTATTTATCTATAGCTGGAGAGAGAAGAGGATTCATAGCTTTCCCAAGAGTATTAGCACTGGAATTCGAATTCGGTTCTCGGATAGATCTAATCCGAACCGCTATCCACTACTGCCTCTCTCCAATTTGATTAAATAGATTAGAAAATAAAACATTTCTTGAAAAAATCCTTTCCATTTAAAGAGTTGATGCGCGTTAAATAATTCCAAAATTTAGAGCAAATTTGTTTATAGTAAAAAAAAACAAAAAAACATTATTCTGGATATTCTAAAAGATGTGATACCATTTAAGTATATTTTTTTAATCCTACAGGTTCTGCTTTTGAAATGGAGGGTTGCAGTTAATGGGGTTTCTATCCCCACACCCTAGTAGAATGAAGGAATGATGGACAGAGGAAAACAACGGATAACGGACCTAGAGAGCTTCTAAATGGATGAAGGGACAGGGTTTAAGAGAGATAAGAAAAAGAAAAGCTTTACTAAGAGCCACAAAAGACAGGGAATTATGAAGAGTCATGATCGTTCTAGAAGGAACACGTCACATAGAAGAAGTTTCATCTAGATTAGGCGTCCTAAATTTGTAGCTTTGTGCCAAAGTAAGCTCCCTAAATTTAGTTTTCGTCATGAAATCGTGACATAAAAATAACACGGAAAACGCAGATACATTATGAGGAGAGAATTGAAAAGTTTTCAAGATGAAAATTTCAAAACATTTTGATGTTTGTTTGGATTTGGGGAAATGGGTTCGGATAAGAACTTTTCTGCAGGCTGAAAATATATTAAACATTCCTGATATTTGAACGTTTGCAAGTAAACCATTAACGCACAACGTTTTATTTAATACTGGATATTTTTAGAAACCAAATTGCATAGAGTGTTCGCTTTCCGAGCATGAAACCCTGCTTCCATTCTCACTATGGTCGATTTATCAGGAAGGTATCGGCGATCCCACTTTGCAAGGTGCCTGAAAACCATACCGCAAGTTGACCCAATTCTTGCGAGTGAAACTGGGTAGACGGAACTGTTAGTACGATGTCGCAAGTCATCGTGACCGAGGTTTTAAGAGTGCTGATATTTGTTCAGACAATTGATCATGCCAGAATGATGCACTCTGACCCAGAAAATGTCGCTATGGTCCGCTGAGCATAGTTGTAGTATAAACCACAGGTGGGTTTTAAATAAACGGAAATGTGCCTCAGCAGGCGTCTTCAGTAGGGATTGGCTATCCGCCATAGCAAACAGGTATACTCGAAAACTTTAGAAACCTACAATTAATTAGAAAGACAATGATTTTTTTACAGAAGCTTGTAATTAATACTGCTTTTTTTGAAGAATCCTATAATTAATAGCGGATATAAAAACCTAACATTAATTGCAGACTATAATTAATAGCAGGTTTTTAGCAAACTCCAATTAACTGGGATTTTTAGAAATCTGTAATTAATGCCAGATTTTTTAAAAACTTATAATTAATACATTACTTATTTTAGATACCTATAAGTAATACATATTTATATTTTTAAAACCTATGATTAACATTTTCATTATTAATTTTCATTTTTATAGAAACCAAAGTGATAGCAGGATAATACCGGAATTTTTTAAAAGAAAGCTATTTTTAATTACTAATTTTTAGAAATCTAAAATTAATACAAAAATATTTTAGAAACTTAATATTTATAGTAGATATTTATTTTTAAAATTAATTAGACATCTTTTATTATAATTAATACCAGATTTTTAGATTCCTATAATTAATACCGAATTTTATATAGAAACCTATAATTAATACCGAATTTTATATAGCAACCTAATAATTAATACCGAATTTTATGTAGAAACCTATAATTAATAACAGATTTTTTTATAAAGCAGTTAGTTCACTGTTGTACTAAATAATTATCATCATAATCTAAAGAAGGATGTGTAATCTTATCAATCCTGACCTGACATTTCACTCACTTTCGCACCGACATGGCTTCCTTATTTCTTTTCTATAAATATTTTCATAGTAATTCCTGTGGTAAGCGTTTTTTTCCTGGTGCCCATAATACAGGAATTTAAGCGTGAAAAGTAGTTTACAAAAAGCTGTTGATGGGTAACTTCCAGACCATACATGTGATATTCATAACCACTCTTTCGATGTTTGAGGGGTATAGACTTTATTTAGGTAAAGGCAGGGTATAAGGCGAAGTCGTCGTCCCAAAGCAGTAAATACAAAATGGCATTAAAAACTGAGGATTCATGCCACATTTGCTGAGCCGAAAAGACATGTAAACTGTCACAAAAATAGACCTAATCACAGCAAAATCTATGTGTCTCATGTCTACAAACTTTGTGTTACAGATTTTAAAAGTTTGTCTGGTTTAAAGTGTCACATCTGTTCAAAGCATAATTTGGCCTTACAGTGATATTTTGTGATGGTATCTACTTAAAAAAGTGGCAGCAATCATGCATAAAATGTTATTGGTCCTGATCTAGCATCTTTGGCTTCAGTTACTTTTCCACTATCGCAACTTATTTTCCCTGTGTCGTTTCTATAAATATTTTCATGGTACTTGCCATGATAAATTATCCGTTATGGTACCTAGACTTTTATGAATTTAAGCGGAGTACTACATTAGCAGCAATGACACATCAATTTACAGTTAAAAAGGCTAGACGTAACCGTAAGTTCTATGCCAACAGTTTCTTCTACCGCGCTTCTCGCTTGTGGAAATCTCTTCTGGTTTAAAGCTTTCCATCAACCTTAAACCTCAAAAATAGAAATGCAATGTCAATCGTTATCTTTTCTCTAATGTCTTCTTATTCTTTATTGCCCTCTCTACTTAATAGTAGTTTTTTTCAAATTCACTAACACTCAATGACATCTTGCGTCATAGTGGCTTTATTGCCTTGGTTGGTTTAAATAATTATGTAAAATGTGCATCTATCTATCTATCTGTATATATATAAATATATATATATATATATATATATGCATTATATATATATATGCATTATTTATATATATATATATATATATATATATATATATATAAAAATTAAAATAAAATTAATCTAAATTAATTCAAATAAATAAACTAACAAGCCGATCCCGATAAATTAACCGTTAGAAAAACATGCAAAGATAATCAATCCAAATAAATAAATGAAGCAATAAACAAATTAAAAACTGCTCCCGCCAAAATAATAGAATGAACTACAGCAATCAACCCCAAAATTGAATATATAGCTTTAATTATCTTCCAAAACCAAAACAAAACTATTAAATAAGCGATACAAACAAATTTTTACTGCGTTAATAAAACACCGATTAAAATAAAAATAAATAAATAAGATGAGAAATACAAATAAATAAAATCAAGCAAAAGAATTTAACCCAAATATATAAATAAATGAACAAATAAACGACTTCCCGGAAAATAACCGCCAAAATAGACTACCCGCAATGTACCACTGACCCGTATATATAAATAGTCAAGAACAATACTTGTGGCCTGACGATTGCATCTAGCATGAAACAGCCTGTCGCCTCTGAGTGTTGACTTCAATGTTTACTTTTATATATATATATATATATATATATATATGAGCTTACAGTTATTGGAATCTATATTGCATGATAGTTTCACGGCATTGTCTGGGGTTTGCTTGAGACGTGAGAATGACACACGTCTTGCTGTGTTAGCAAGATACAGATTTAAGTTTTAATATTAAAATGTACACACACATATACATACACACAGAGGGAGAGAGAGATTTCATTCTGGCCCGAAAAAGCCTATCTAACGTAGGCGAAACGCGTCGTCAATAAAACAATTCTCCACTTTGATATATATATATATATATATATATATATATATATATAGGATTCGATAGATCTAAAGAAGAAATGTCCTTTCCTACATCAGGGTAAATATGAACCTTGGCTTCCCGTGACGTCCTTCCTGGTTGGGTGATGTAGAAAGACGACAGGCTGTATAGTGGTTTCACTTATATCGGTGGCGGGTTGGTCTTAGTTTCTTACCCTGACGAAGATTAAATTTTTATTAAAGACTTTCGAAAAACACAGGCCGGTAGAGAACACTTTTAAAAAATAAAGATGTCTATTCAAACATGTGTACTCAATAAATATAACAAAATAACGTCTATATTCATATATATATATATATATATATATATATATATATATATATATATATATATATATATCAGGTCATCTCATAAGTACTGTCCGAATTTTAACTTTTTATTAAAATGAACAAAATTTAAAGAGTATTTTATAATGTCTAATGGAGCGGAACATTATTTTTATGTTTAGATGCATTTAAACTGATCAAATTTTATTTCAGAGAACAATAAAATTAAATTTTGTTTGGTTAAAACCCTGCTAACATGGAAGTACGCAAGAATCATTTGAGGCACATAATGCTTTATGAGTTCAAGAAAGGAAACTCAGCAGCCGAAGCGGCAAGAAACATTCACTCAGTTTGTGGAGATGAATGTGTGAATGAAAGAACTTGCAGAAGATGGTTTGCAAAATTCAGAGGTGGAGATTTCACCCTTGAAGATGAAGATCGAACCGGACATCCAGTTGAGTTTGATGAAAAGCTTCTTGAAGCAGCCCTTGAAGAAAATCCTGCTTTATCAGTTGAGGAATTGGCAGTGGTTCTCAGTTCAAACCATACAACTGTTCATCGTCATCTTCAACAACTTGGAAAAGTTCCTAAACTTGGAAAATGGGTGCCTCATAAATTGTCTGAAAACAACCTCAAATCCCGAGTTGACATCTGCTCTTCTCTCCATTCTCGCCAACTTGTTTCACATTTTTTTTGGATAGACTTGTGACGAAAAATGGATCTTTTATCGAAATGTTAAGCGTCGTAGACAGTGGCTTGGTAAAAGGGAAGGACCCTAGCCACAGCCGAGAAGGGAAATTCATGGGCAAAAGGTTCTTCAGTCTGGTGGGATCGCCAAGGAATAATCCACGTTGAATTCTTACCACCTGATGCAACAATTAATGCTCAAATATACTGTCAGCAATTAGAGCATTTGAACCAAGCTTTGAGAGAAAAAAGACCTGCTCTAGTGAATCGAAAAGAGGTGATGTTTCATCAGGACAATGCGCGATCCCACACAACAAGAATCACGTCAGAAAAGATCAAAGAACTTGATTGGGAGAAAATTCCTCATCCACCTTATTCTCCCGATCTTGCTCCATCAGACTACCATTTGTTTCGTAGCTTACAGAATCATTTGGAAGAAACAGCTTTTGTAATATAGGAAGAGGTTAAAACTGACATTTGTGAGTTCTCCGAATCAAAGCCAAAAGAATTTTACAGTAATGGAATTAGTAAGCTTGTTAATAGATGGAAGGAAGTCATAGATAATCAGGGAAAATACATTGTTGATTGAATCTGTAATTAAATGTAACATTTGGTCACTTGTTTTCTTTATTCAAAATTTGGACAGAACTTATGTGATGACCTGAGATATATATATATATATATATATATATATATATATATATATATATATATACACACAATTTTCGAGATGGTTTATTCATATGTATATGTCAGGTAATTTCGAAAATTCTCATTCTATATCCCGTATCTCTTCAGGACGTTGGCGAACATGGCTCTCCCAAACTCCTCTTCCTTTGTAGCTCTTAATAACTTTTGTTTTATGCCATCTCTCCCGAATCCCGCTCCACCATCCATTTTCTCAAGCTTGGCAGGTAGATTGGGCGTTGCTTTCCCTCTGGCTCTTACATTCAATATGCCCGGTTAGTATCAAATTTTCCCAACTCCATTTACTCAGTAGGTGACCAATTGTCTCTTCCTAATGTTAAACATAAGTCTCCTTATTGTTGCTATTGTCTCTAGAACTTCGTCGTTGCTCACATGTTTGATTCATGGCATCCTCACTATCCTTCTGTAGAACCACATTTCTGTTGCTTCAAGACTCTTCTTCATCTGTGGAGATTGTCCAGTATTCACTGCTATATAGGAGAACCGATACACTACATAACAGCTCAGAATTCTTTTTCTTTGTTTCTAACGATATTTTTATGTTTCTTAATACTTTGCTTAGCTTTTGGAAGCCATATTTGTGTTCGGATTTTCGTGTCTCATTTTACGTCCTCTGTTAACACGTTTCCCATGTATCTAAATTGTTGCACCTCTCTGATATAATGTAAAAAATAAAACAATAGAGCTATCTACTCATTCTCTTATACTCACTAATTGTAACATTTTATATAATAATATCTTTAGAAATAATGAATTTTTTTTATTTATTCACCCGACAGATTTTATCACTTCAACCGTCATTTCAGTGGATATCCCTATTTGAGTAGACGGGAAACCGTTCAACTTGACAAGGGCTATGTAACGAATATAAATGTTATTTTTTTTCTAATCCGCACAGACACCCTGAAAGCCAACAATGATCCGCCTAGGAGTTCATAAACTCCAGGTAAGGATCCCTATTTGATAGTGATAGAAATAATATCTGTGTATAAGGAGCGCTAAAAAGATTTCGACACAAGCCGCTTTCCGGAATCTGACCAATAACCAAGCATTAGAATTTGGGAGGAATTCCTTCTTGGTCGGACTTAGAACTTTTCGCCACCTTCTGTACATATATGAAATATGTGCTTGTGTTATTCGTGGGCAATTTGCTTTTCGGTGAGGACCGAGCACGAGCGGGAGAAGAAAAACCGCGGAGCATTATCGAGTCTGTGAGAGCCTCAGGGACCATTACTCAGTGCGCTACAGTGCAGGGAAAAGCAGTTCTGCTATCTCCATCCACCCACGCACCTCTGTGGAACCGAGAACCAAGCATGACAGTAACAAAATTACTCTACCTAAGAAAAAAATATATATGGAAAGACCAAAAGTGCATACGGAGGATATATGCTGCAAGATACATTGACGGGGTAAGAGGGAGACGAATGGCGGCGAAAATTGTAAATAGTCGCAGGTAGATTGAAAGAATAGGGATTTGTTTCTTTAATAAAGGCAGAGATCTCTTGGCGGGCGGGGATTGGAATTGCGAAAACGGTTCAGAGAGAACATGCTGGAATGAGAATGAGAGCATGAAGGGAAAGGGAGAAAAAAAAAACATTATAGTAACACAATGTTTCTTAAAAGGCGCACATTAAACTCTCATTAACTCAATATATATATATATATATAGTACAAATCATTTTTATGTTTAAACATTCTTTTTATATATACAGTTATTTAAGTAAATGCTGTTTTTATGATAAACAGTGTTAATAACATTTACCGGCCTGAATGTCCGAGAAATTTTCATAGAAAATATTTGTTCTCTGTTAGGAATCGAACCTGCATCCTATACGGAACCGTCATTTACAGTGACGTGCGTTAATCGATCGAGCCATAGAGAATCATTCGGTCTGCACGGCCGATTTTTCCTGTTTTTAAGCTTCAATCTTCCTTGAATCTTTCAGTAAAATCGACCTTGCTAATTGAAGGATTCTCAGTGGCTCGATCGGGTAAGGCACGTCAGACTGAATGGCGGTTCCGTATAAGGGTACAGGTTCGATTCCTGTCGGAGAACGAATATTTCCTTTGATAATTTCTCGGACATTCAGGCCGTTAAATGAAGTTTAATACTGTTTATTATAAACAGAGCATTTACTTAAAAATTTGTATCGATAAAAAGAATGTATACAGATAAAAAGATTAATATATATGTATGTTTTTTTTTCTGAATGTTGTATTGTAACTTTGTTGGCTGCCGACTTATATAATTTAATAATTGCGTATTTCAGCAGCAATCCTTCATTTATACAAGCTTCATTAAAAACGACAATGTTCTACGATAACACATTGGTTTTGCAGTAAATAAATAAAATGCCAAAATAGATGCATGTGAACAAATTAATGAGTTTTGCACATTAGGAAATATTTGGAGATGAATGTAAATGTTGATTTGATTATCAATTAAATTTACATGTTTATTTTTTATATCCCAGAAATCAACTTGTAAGGATCAGACGAAAGGATATTCCACATGCTTTTTTTTGTTTTGTACGAATACTTTTTTCATCAGTTAAAATGAAAAAAACGAATTAATTTCTGTTAGAATATGAATTAATTAAGTTTATTACTATTTTTTAATAAAATGTATCTTTACACATAAAATGTATCAAAATTTGTTTTAGTTAAGGCTTTTATATTTATAAAAGTACAATTTTTCATGTGTACGAATATTCATTTCCCCCTCACTGTTTATATATATATATATATATATATATATATATATATATATATATATATATATATATATATATATATGTGTGTGTGTGTGTGTGTGTGTGTGTGTATACTACTCTACTCTCCCGTCGTTTTCGACGTATGAAGGTCAAGCAGGTCAGTTCTTAGAACCAAAAACCTGACTTCTCGCACATATTTGATTATAGAGGTGAAGGCTTCTCCAGAAGTGACCGCACATTTTTGAAGAGCTGAATACAAAGAACTGATGCTTAATGTGCCACAAGAGCCTCAAACGACCTTCCGCAGATTTTGTGTATGTATGTGTGTGAGTGTGTGTGTGCGCGCGTATATGTCTACCTCATTAATACTAAACAAAGTTATACATACCTAAAAAGCAAGTATTTACTCTATAGATTGTAAAAATACCATAAGAATTGCAGATGTAAAACATGCAGGAATTTAAATGAAATATGATAGGAACACAAAAGAGACCTATTACAAAAAAGACACTCATCGCATTTGTCGTTCATTATTAAAGTACTCACCGTCATTTCAACTTCAAAAATGCCATAATATATTGAGGGAGCAGTCATATTTCATTTCTGCACAAACTATGAAGACGATAATCATTGACTGACACATCACGTTGAAAGCCCGGTTCTTATATGATTACCAAAGTTAAGCAACACCGAAGCTTGCTGACCGCTTGCGAATAGTAGGTGTATGTCAGCTTGGATGTGCAGGTGTTGTAATGGATAATGGCTCGAAATTGCTAATCGGATAGCCGAGTTCCAATTCCCGTTGGCTTCGTTATATTCACTTACACGCAAGTACCGTCTTCTCCCCCCACCTATGGATTGATTGCTAAATTATTATTATCCCCCAAAAATAAATTCTTACAATCTTAAAATTATTTTTTGGCCTTAAAAATGTTGATAAACCATAAAAACGAATAAATCAATCAATATAATAATAAGAATAAGAATAAGAATAGCAATAACAATAACAATAATGATAACAACGATAACAACAATGATAATAATAATAAATAAATAAATAAAAGCAATGTGAAGATTAATGAGGCCAGCGAAGTTATAAATCTACGAGATACATTAGACGCTAAAAATTAAAATATTTAGCCCAGGCACCTCTATCAAGCTGTGGACCCTAAAAACGAAGAGGACATCGAACTTGTTAGCGATGAGTCAAAATGCATCTTTGCATGAGTAAAAGTCTAAAATAGCCTATACAACTGTGTTTTTCTGTCTTCTCCATCTTTGATAATTTTCATGTAGAGAGCTCATCGATTTCGGTGCATAATTTCGTATCTATCTATATATATATATATATATATATATATATATATATATATATATATATATATATATATATATATATATATATATATCAATTAAAAGGTGCAATTATAATTTATAAATTCATGAATCATTCATATTTGTTTTTTTGTATGAATGATTCATGAATTTATATATATATATATATATATATATATATATATATATATATATATATATATATATATTTATATATATATATACAGATAGATAGATAGATAGATAGATAGATAGATAGATAGATAGATAGATAGATAGATATTTCTTATTTAAATATTAAAATATTTCATCATTCAAAATGCCTAAATGTATAGCCGAAATCGCACGGAAAAAAAGAATATTTGGACAGTTTTTATATAATTTATCATCTGGAAATAAAAAAAATACTAGGTCATATGATAAACTGTATAAAAAACTAAATCAAAGTACTTTCTCGTATTCACTGAAATGTGCATATATATATATATATATATATATATATATATATATATATATAGATAGATAGATAGATAGATAGATAGATAGATATACTTTTTCTTTCTTAAATCTGATGTTATATGCTTTCAAGCATATTGATGAGTTAATTTTACTTTTATTTACTTGTTTAATGGCTAAGTGTTTGCTGTCCTTCGTTATTTGTTATTGAAGTTTCCCTCTATAAAAAGACTATTTTAAGTTATAAGTTAATCTATATTTAATTTTAATCTGTTTTATCTATTATAGCTTAATCTATAAACATTTTTAACATATATGATTCTATCTAATCCTTTATATTTTAATCTATAATTAATCTATATAATCTTTAAATTCAATCTTGTTTAATCTAGTTTTTACCTTTTATTCTATTTAAATAATTTTTTTCCATTATGTTGTAAAATTTTCTTTTGGATATCTATTTTAACTTCATCCTTTATCTTATTATTTTTAATATTCACGTATTTCTTGTTTATATATGAGTAATGTCTTAATTGTTTATTATAATATTAAATTTCTTTGTTTAATATTAAAATTAAATAATAGTTTTAATATTAAATTCTAGTTTTTCTTTTATCTACAGTCTTTAAAACTCTTCCTTTTCTTAACTTTAATGAATCTATATTCTTATGTAATTTTTCCCAATTTTAATTTACTCCTATTTAAATAAAAGTTAACATTTTAAATATAGGTCATTGTTAATCTTCAACCGTTTTTAACTTTCGTCTAGACTTATATATATTCTGTCTTCTTGTTTCCCCTCTCTATATAGATATTTTTTTCTATCTCCCTCTTTTTCAATTTGTTGTTTGTTCTTCTGTATTTCCCTTTGTTTCTTCTTTTTTCAATCCTTTTTTTAATTTTAAATTAAAAAAAAAAAACGTTACGATTCATTTTTATCAAATGTTGACAAACTCTAGGGAATTTATCCCGAGGAGCGAAATGGCCATTAAAATGGCGTACAACTGAGTTTAATTTTTATGTAATTAATTTTCATGCTCTATAATAAATACATTGAGCTCTCTTTTATGGATCAGTTTTAATATTTTATATGAAATAGGATTCACTTCAATTACTTACCTACGGATTTTTACCTTTACATATATGATATAAGAAAAAACAAGGAGGAGCGAAATGGCCATAAAAATGGGGAACAATTGAGTTTTTTTTTTATGTCATCAATTTCCATGCTCTATAATAAATATATTGAACTTTCTTTTGTGGATCAGTTTTAATATTTTATGCTAATAAGATTCACGGATTTTACACACACACACATACATACACATAAACACACACACACACACACACACACGCTCATATATATATATTAAGACATTTTTATGTTTATACATTCTTTTTATAGATACAGATATTTAAGTAAATGCTCTGTTTTATAATAAACTTAAATATTAGTATCTAAAAATGAATGTAACATAAAAATGTCTTAAAATAATTGTCGGACTTTGTCCATTTCATAATATATGAAAATTATGATATATATATATATATATATATATATATATATATATATATATATATATAAGCTGTGGCAAAAGTAATGTCCTTATTTATGAACTTTTATTGGGTAAAAATAAATTACAGTAGTTTAAAAAGAAAATTATAAGTACTAGAAAGACCCATGGAATTTTCACGGTTTTCCTGTTTGGAATCTCCGATGAATCTTAAATTATTCAGTTAATGATTGAATAAGCTCATGGCGACTTCTATGAAATATTTGAGCTTAACAACTTTAACAAAATATTACAATAACAATCAGAAATATGAATGCTGGTCGTTATTTTAAGAAGTAAGGGGTACAAATGGAAAGATTTGAGACTAAAAACATTTTTCCATTTCACCGAAAGAGACGTTAAGCACTTCCATCTTCGGATCATTCTTTTTTTTCATTTTCTCTCTAAAGCCCATATTTCCACGTGATAAAAACGGAGTAGTTCATTATTTTTTAGATATTGGCAGGGGTAAACGGTCGTGCGAACTAACGATAAGAGGGACACACACAGTTAATATATAGATTATTGTTTACTCCCTCTCATGTCCAATACAAGGCTGAACCATATCAGCAACAATTCTTAAAAGCATTTAAGATGTTTCTACATTAATTTCAGAAAATTCTTCAGAAATTCCTTCTCATAATTCAGTAATTGTTTTCATTTTGATCCTGCAAACAAGATCTTTCAATATATCTCACAAGAAAAAGTCTGGTGGCGTTAGGTCTGGTGATCGTGACTGCCACTCAGTTCCTCCACGTCGTCCTGTCCACCTCAGCTTGAAAAAATGGCGTGTATGAGTGCGCGTATGCGTGTATGTGTGCGCGCGCGTGTGGGGGAGGGGTGTCGGTGGGTATGACCCAAACGTCACTCTACGATAATGAGTCGTCAGTTCCGATAAAGTCGGCCTACAAAATCACAAAGAGCATTACCAGAAACTACATCACTTAAACACTTCAAACAGCATTAACAACCACAATCGGCATACACGTAAATAGAAAAAAATGATTTTTTATGACTTATCAACCCTTTTTGGTTTATTTAAAGCTGAAGCATATTTTGGATAGTCAGAATAATTCTGCTTTCTTTTGCCTGTAAATATTACATTAACAATTTTTTATGAGAATAAAAATGATTTTAGCAAGTCCTACTTTTTAATCCATAGC
>OZ010588.1:113217225-113262225 GCA_963932145.1 Acanthosepion lycidas | reverse complement strand
CTTGGGAAGCGTATGAATCCCCCTCTTGCCCCCCAAGATATGGGTCAATTTGTAAGACTTGCATCACTAAACCAGTTATTGTCACCAAATGAATTCTTACAACCTAAAACTATTTTCTGGTTTTAAATAACCTGCAAAGGGTTGATAACCCGTAGAAAATGAATGAATCAATCAGGCAAGCAAGCAACCAATAACATTAGTTTTAACCAATATAGATGCATTTTTAGATTTATTTACATTTTCTGGAATATAAATGGAGAGAAATTTCCGTAGCCACAAAGTGAGGGATCAGTTTATATATCGATTGTAACATAGACTTGATCCCCCACTCCATATATCTGTATCATAATTCCTTGTTTGCTGATCAAATACTGAATAGGTATGAATCTACCTCCCCCAGATATGGGTTAATTAGTATTAGTAAGACTTGTGTCACTAAATCATTATTATCTAAAAAAAAAAATATCTTACAATCTAAAACTAATTTCTGGCTTTAAATAATCTGCAATAGTTGTTAAGTCGTAAAAATGTATCAATTAAACTTTTTCCTAATAGAGAATAAACATCAAAGTAACGTTTCGAAAACATGCCTATGTTTAGACTTACAGAAAGACTTATTTTAAAGCAAATATTTCACAATTACAAAGACATATGGCGCAGTTTTTTATGATTCGAGCCATTTTTTTTTTATTGTTTTAGCGTAAAATTTTTCTTTAAGGTACGAAATATATTTTTGTAATTTTTGACGTAAGTGGGAACAAAAAGGAGTTACGTTATATATCGCAGTTTAATGAGAAATCAAGAAGTAAAAGTAGTTTTATTGCATTTATAATTGTAGTATTTCATAATGAAAGGAACTGCTTCAACTAGAAATATTTACATCGGTAGTTATTCTATCGAGGAAGTTGTTAGCTTACGGCAATCCAGGGTTCAAATATACTAGCCTAATTACCTTAATACATCAACAGTGGTGATATTGGGACCAGGATTTCATGGTCGGTAAAATAACATTCTAATCACTGGGCACAACCGTGCAAAATATTGATCGTATTCAAAAACTGCTGATGGATGACAGGCGATTGACTGTAAATCAAATAATCAAAGCTGAACTAGCATATGCCGTGAGAGCGATGAGGATATTCGGCACAAAAGAACTTCACATAACGAAGGTTTCTGCTCGATGAATGACACGTTTTCTGACACTTGATCAAAATCACACCAAGCTGATCACATCATGGAAAAATCAGGAAGTATTTGATCTTGTTTCCTTAAACGTTCGTAAACCTACGATGAATGTTGGTTTCATCACCCTGAGCAAAGAGACAATCCATGCAGTGAAAAAAAACCTCTTCGCCTTCTCCAAAGTTCGTTTAATCTGCAGGGAAGTTGATGGCCTGAGATTTGGGGATGCAAAAGGTATTGTGTGAAGTGAATATCTTCAAAAGAGCCACACCATCAATGGAGAGTTCTACGACAACTTGCTGAGGTAGTTACGAAAGGCTATCAAGACCAAAAGGGATTTCGTTTCATCAGGAGAAGCCAGCAGACAACACCTTGGATTCAATGGCTGCTATGAGTAACTGTGGCTTTGAACTGGTTTATCCCCCTCCCTGTCCGCCTCCATCTGACTATCATCTGTTCTCCAACATGAAAAAACACTTGACTGGAAACACTATCGCGAAAGATTCCTGCACTCTAATATACAACGCTAACGCTCGCTACTATTGCTTATAAAGGTGTGGTCGTCACACCACACCACAATGACCATGTCTTGTGCAGCTGTTTTTGTCAAAGAAGAACACTCTCCTGGAGCAACAATCGCCATATTCCCTAGATTTAGACTTTTGCTCCTTTTTCCATTTCGAAAATCAAATCTCACTTTACAAAATTTCAAGACGTCGAAGAAATCCAACCGAATGCGAAGAGGCAGACGTCGCTTTCCCCCATAAAAAAAAGAGTTCAAGGAATGCTTCCATCGATGAAAACGATTCTGGGTAAAATGTATGACATCAGAAGGGGACTATTTCAAAGGAGATTTAATGCTGAATTGATATATGTTGTATTTTTTTTTATAGCAGCTGTCCCGATACATTTTGATCTGAACTCTCTCTCTTTCTCTCTCTCTCTCTCTCTCTCTCTCTCTCTCTCTCTCTCTCTTCACACACACACACACACACACATATATATATATATATTTAAACTC
Organism: Acanthosepion lycidas; assembly: GCA_963932145.1. Classification (NCBI taxonomy): domain Eukaryota; kingdom Metazoa; phylum Mollusca; class Cephalopoda; order Sepiida; family Sepiidae; genus Acanthosepion; species Acanthosepion lycidas. Next base: position 113,260,022 of record OZ010588.1, on the reverse strand, counting down.
TCATTCCGGTACTCCCGCTTTAAAGAAATAACTCACGGCGTCCCCTAATCACCAACTAAGTATCTTTCTCTAGACGAGGAGTCTCTTTGAGTAAGCCTGTAACTTTTCCTCGATTGCTATCTAAATTAAATTCCAAAGCCCTGATTCCGAGACGAACTCATTCTAGGGCTGAGGAGGACTGGCACAAGGTTGCGCCGGTTTGAAATAGACTATACCCACATGAGGTAATTTTGAATATTTTGCTGTTTAAAATTATATATATATGTGTTTGTGTGTGTACGTATGTGTGCGCGCGTGCGTGCTGGTGGTAATAAAATTACTCGATGTAAAATAAGAGTTAAAATTCATACTCTTTATAATTATGCTACTAATATTGATATTAAATTTTATAATGGTCAGTTTTCAATTAGTACCTGACACTCAGATTTGTACCAAAGTTCGAGGGAAAATGTATATTTATTGTTAATAGTGCCTGGATTTGAATTGTGTATTTGGACAAAAATCACTTATTTATACAAGCGTTATTGAAGACGACTAACAAGGTAATGAGATTAAGCATTTTATTAATTTTTTCTTGCATTCGTCCAAATATCTTGGAGGTCGAAAGCGACCAACTTTTGTATGAATCCGAGCGCGTTCAGCTACTCTACTATTCATTATCAAGTAGTTTTTCCAGCTGAATATATATATACATATATATATATATATATATATATATATATATATATATATATATAGAGAGAGAGAGAGAGAGAGAGAGAGAGATATGGGGTGTTTATTTTTTTAATTTCCGAACACGGTCAGAACTTTGTTGCCGTATTCATAATTGATAGTATTGAGAGTTGGCTTATTATTTTTTTTATTATTAGCCTTCCATTGTTTGAAATTGTCCAACCAGTTTTTGCGTTTACGTCCTCTCCAACATCCACCTTCAATGGTGCCTTGAATGATGTTCTTGCACAGACTGTGGTGCCTTGGAATGTGTCCAAACCACGCCATTTTTCTCCATTTGACAGTGACGAAAAATGGCGTGGTTTGGACACATTCCAAGGCACGACCATCATTCAAGGCACCGTTGAAGGTGGATGTAGGAGAGGACGACAACGCAAAAACTGGTTGGACAATTTCAAACAATGGAAGGTTAATAATAAAAAAGAATAATAGTAAGACTGTACCATATTTTCTGATGGCTGCAGTTGATAGATCGTTATGGAAAAGAGTTAGTGTGGCTTCTGCATTCGGATATGCCCTACGATTCCAACAGTCAAGTGGACGATGATGATGATGATGATGATTCACCTTTTCATTATTTTAATCGCTTTTCACATATAGATGAGGTTTATAGTTGTATTTTCCACTAGTATGTTGCGCGACAGAGGTTGGTATGTCTCCGTATATATATATATATATATATATATATATATATATATATATATATACATATATATATATATATATATATATATATACGGAGAAATATATGATTCCATCGCGACACAGAAACTTCTATGTAATATTTCAAAATAGAAACTAAAGTTGTAAATTTAATTATCAATATTAAACTTAAAATCCAGTGTTTTGTTTCATTGTCAAGTGATATTAGAAACATTGACAATGGAACGAAACTCTGGATTTTAATTTTAATTTTTTTTTTTTTTTTTTTAAATTTAGTTTCAGTTTTGAAACACAGAAATTTCTGTGTCGCCATGGAATCATATTTTTAAAAAAGAAAATAATTATAATATTATGCTCTACTGTTTTTATTAAGCACTGTTTTTTTTTGTTTTTTTTTATAAAAATAATTCTAAGACCGCCGGATTATAAATCTTACTGTTCTTTCTCATTATTTTAATATATATATATATATATATATATATATATATATATATATATATATATATATATATATATATATCTTGGTATTACATCTCTTTCTATTTTTTATATTTACTGAATTCATTTACTAACCGTATACCGCAGTTTATCCCGAATATATGTTCTGGATTATTCTAATATCCTTCCTGCATATGTCGTCATGGTTACCTTGCAGTTCCAATAGTTCTTTGTGGTAGATTTTAATAAACGCTTTTGCAGAATCTGTCAAACGCAGTCCTTTTCCACTTGCATTTCTCTTTCTGATATCTCATTCCATTGTATAAATATTGTATTCCTTTTTCCGGCGTCTTTAACAAACACGATTACATTCACATCCACTGTAGGATGTACGTGACGCATGCCGAGCAAGTTGGTTCATCTTACTTTAGATTGCACAACATGTGGGAGCTGAGCTGAAATTCTACCAGGGTTCGCTAATTAGATCCCGGTGGACGGGAAAAGGAACGTGAGGTGTAGTCCAATGAGTTAGTCTTAATGAGTTACGGTACTAACTTTTCTTTCGAGAGAGGATGCAAACAAGTAGGAGGCTTATACTTAACATCAGGAAGAGGCAGCTGAAGTTTCTTGGACATATAATGAGGAAGGAGGACCTGGAGAATCTGATACTCACGGGTCGAATAGAGGGAAAGAGAGACAAGGGAAAACAAAGTATGACATACCTAGCCGGCTTAAACAAGTGAATGACAGAACGTGGTCTGAGGGTAGAAGAGAGAATGAACTTGTTGAGAGCTGCAAGGGATAGAGGGAGGTGGAGAGCCATGATCGCCTACACTCTGAAAGGACATGGCACATTAAAAAAAATAGAAAAATGTAGGGTCCCGGTGTGGCGCAGAGACCACATGACTGAATTATCAAAACAGCACCGTGTAGGCTGGTGGGTGAGTGTTTCTCCAGCCTGGATTAGACCTGCTGGTCACCCTAAACAGATCATTGGTAAGTTATTTCTAGTTGTACAGCTTTGTGACCGTTTGTACAAATTCATGGACTTTATATACCCCCACAACAAAGACGGCTTAATGCAGCGTGATAATGCAACATTCTCACCTTGCTCACTTTGCCCAGAATTAACTTGGGGAACACCTTAAAGAATTCCGACAAACGGTTTGATCACGACATTTGCCTAACACAGGCCCAGTCGAATATTTATGGCACGTGGCAGAGAGGTCTGTTTGTAAAATATCAGAGACCCATAGACAGTATGACTCCATATCACTCCAGATGTCTTCCGACCCATGGTGACAACTTATGCCAAGCCAACTTGCTAACACTTGTTCTCTTCGATGCAAGATTTTATTGACGCCTTTTGGCACGTCAGTATATTTGGCTACATTAGGGTATGTAGATTTTGGAAGTGTCGTATTGCACTCGATTTGAAAGTTGCGATTTGAGACGAAAGATAAGTTGTTTCCAAGTTGGTACTGTTTTTTGAGAAAATGAGTTTAAAATTATGTTTACGTTGAAAATCGTAGCGTTTGAATTTCATTCCGGTTATATTAACTGAAGCTCTGCAAATTGTATATAGACAAGATGCATGACAGAAGCACATTATGACTAAATCAATGAACCATCAAATAAGATCTTCATTTACTTCAAAGGATAATTACACTGAACAATTTAGCTCTATTATGATGTAATATATTATACAGTGCAGTTGTTTTACTGTAATTTTTAATAAACAATGCAGATTTAAAACATTTTGTTTTATAATTTATACCCGGCAGTATTATGGTGTTATATACACTTTTTCTATTTTTTTTTATTTTTATTAATTATGATCTAACAAATGATCTAACAGATCTTATTCATTAAGTAGCCTTTTTTTGTAATCTTTTACAATTTTTTTACATAGTTTTATTAATTGAATACAGAAAAAAAAAAAAAACTATATTTTGCTTGTGGTGCTTCACAGTTAAAAATTCTGCCATGAATATATTTTCCATTCAATGTATCTAATGCAAAATATATCAACTTTAGTTGGATTTATTCATAGTAAAATTTTGAAGTCATTATGTAAGCCAAAATCTGTGAAAATTATTTTTATTAATCATGATCGAATAAATGATCTAAAAACTTTTATTCATTGAGTCGCTTTTTTGTAATCTTTTCCAATTTTTTACACAGTTTTTACTTATCGAATACAATAAAAACAATCTGCATATTTTTCTTGTGGTGATTCATAATTAAAATTCTAGTTTGAATATATTTCCCATTCAATGTATTTAATACAAAAGATATTGACTTTATTTGGTTTTATTCTAAAAATAGCAAAATTTTGAAGTCATTTTGTAAGCAAAGACCTGCGGAAATTAAATATTCCTCTATACTTTCTCAGACGATCTTAAACTAAATGCTTAAAAATTATTTTTATTACATGTTATATCATTGTATCTAGTGTCATTCAAATAGCATGCTTCGTAAAAGAGAAATTAAGTAAACTTTGTGTAATGACAAAAGTATGCAAGTGTAGGCTTTAAGAAAGCTTTAATCAACTGTGAATACAAGGTTCGCTTATAGTGTCCTATTATAGTCCCAGTAAACAAAAATAGCTCTCTCAAAGAGGCGAGTAACGAAACAAGGGGAGACTACTCTTGAATATTCATAACACTTTGTATATTAGAAAAAACTGTCATTTTCTTAAATAGCCTCGTCTGGTCCAAACTTTCATATACATGTCAGGTACGGCGCGTTCAGAAATATTAGCTGTATACGACCCCTTTCTAAGATCAATGGTTAGAAATAGCCTTGAGCGAGCTAAGCCAGGGGGTTTGGCGAAGACCATCCTTTTTCAACTATTATGGCCTGGCGCTACATAATCACAAACAAAGAACTACACAAGTGACAGACACCAAAATACTTGAGGTCAGTCACCACCAGCAACACATAAAATGAAAATCATATGTAACTCAAAGAAAAAATGATGACATGATAATGATGAAGACATTCCAGACAGTGACTTCGACAGTGGGAGGGTGACCCACTGGCACGAATATGCCACTCACTTAGTTATGTGCCATGTGTGATACACGCTTAGCTGATGATGTATCTTTCGATGACGAGGCAGATTTTTTTCCAGCAGTAGGTTGCCATTTCTTTCTGCGGTAGATCAGTTGCCATCCAAGGCTATAGAATCCGGTCTGTCCTGCTATTTACCTATAGCTGGGGGAGAAGAGGAGGATTCTTACCTTTCCCAAGGTTATTAGCACGTAAATGAATTTAATGGATTTGACTGGAATTCGAACTCGACTCTCCGATTTCTCAATCCGAGCCGCTATCCATTACTCTACCGTGCCTCCTCCTCCTCCAAATGTGCAGGACCTCGAATTCCGAGGAGCCTCAGGAAAATTCTTTTAAGGGTTATGGGGAGCTTCTTTACAAAAAGTATATAGCAAAATTACTAATCAGTATTTTACGGAAAAAATACGAAGACTAAAACCAGTTCCAAAGCTGTTTAAAAGTGCATTTTTCGGACTTTCATTGAACCAAAATGCGCGTTGAGCTCCTCAAAGTCTAATTCTCGTGCCAAATCACACTCCATCTCAAGGATTGCCAAGTTAGTAAGGCGGTCTTGAAGCATTGTTGTGCGTTGATAGTTTTATGTAATAGTGTCCCATTGTGTGTTGTTGCTTTTGCGTCAGACAAACAATAATTCTCCCGTTCATCAGTTGCAAGAAGCTAATGGAGATGCCTAACCTTCCCACGCAACAATTTACAGCTGTATCCCTGAGTTCAAGGCTGGGCGACAGTTGGTGCTTGATACCGAAAGAGACGGCGGACCTTACGAAGTTTTGGGAATGTCAAGTGTCGCATTATTAGAATGACATGCATAAATATTCGTCATAAGAAATACAAATAAAGATCTTAATAGAGAAATGATATTTAACATATCACAACCCTACCAGACAGACACGCTTACAGACAGTCTTGTAAGACACGATAGATCGAGTTTGTTTGTCCCAGTATCCTCTTTTCCCGACCGGTGGGCCTTAAAATAAAGGTTAGGAAGGAACCATCTATTACTATTAATTTTTTTAAGCGAACCTAATTCAGCTTTCTATCAACTTCGTCCAGGTTCATACATCATATCAACATTTTTGCTTAATAGCAATACCTAATTATCTAGTAATATCGTTATAATTATTTATCCGCTGCTCCACGCAGCAAGATGTGGCACAAGGCCAAGTTTAAAGTGGGGTACCCGAGCCCGTAGGCCCTTCGGGGGAGTCTCGTCTGGGGGATACCCTCTGACATAAGCCAGAAGATTCCCTCGAATAATATGTCTTTGATTAGTGCGCTAATATTTTTATATACCAAAATTTGATTAGTGCATACATAATACTCGATCTAACGACAATTTCTCCGGCAAAAGGGGACACAGGTTAGAATCCTGTTGGAGGCGCGTATTTTTCTTTACGAAGAATTCTTAAATATTCAGACCGGTAGAAGTATGAGTTATCGTTGAGCTCGTCATGATGTAAATAACCTACATATCGAGTTTGAACGAAATCAGAGGAAAAAAGTTGAATTTATCGATTTTGGATCGGCTTTATCGATAATTGATTTTTTTTAAATTATCGATTTTTTACGCTAAGAAGCTATCTCTTACATTGTACAATGTATGTGCCAAATTTGGTCAAGTTCGGTTGGATCGTTCTCGAATGAAAATCTATCACACAGACACATAAACATCTTCTGTTTTATACATATAAATTAGTAAATAAAGTTTTTACTTAATAACAATATCACCTAACCCGTACAAATTAATACAGAATTTTAAGTCATTGAAAACTTTATAAATTATTCTAATTTTAAATTTAAAAAAAAAATTCTAGTAAAAATAGATTATTCATCGAAAAAGAAATTTTCTTTAGACAGTAGTGTCCTTAATATAAATCGAATCCTGCTGAAGGGCGCCTATTTTTCTTTAAGAAGAATTCTCGAATATTCAAGCTGGTAGACGAAAATAAATATACTGTTTAATAAATGAGCGTAGATGTTAGGAAAAACATCTCTTTTTCCTAACATCTCTGAATTGATAAAGTCCACAAGAAAATCTTATGGATTGAAACAGATATTTTGTGAAGGAGGGTTTGTCATTTCTATTTTATATATTTTATAGGTTCTATTATAATAAATACATTGAGCTCTTTTTGTGGATCTTTTAGTATTACATATATATATATATATATGTATGTACATATATATATATATATATATATATATATATATAGTCCCTGAAACATTAATTTCGGCGGGTCTACTCAGATATAGGTATCCACCAACAAAAATTAATTTTTAATGGATACCTATATCTGAGTAGACGCTCCTTTTATTTATTAAACTGTATATTTATTTATTTTCGTCGAGCGATATATATATATATATATATATATATATATATATATATATATATATATATATATATATAGATAGATATATAGATAGATAGATAGATAGATAGATATGTGAAGAAATATAGTTTTAAGGTGTGCTATATTTATGGGATAAAGTGCTCAATATCAGAGACAGAGCGTATGTAAATATAAATATAAAAGTGAACATTGAAGTCAACACTCAGAGGCGTCAGGCTGTTTCATCCTGGACGCAATCGTCGGCCTGACGATTGCATCCAGCATGAAACAGCCTGTCGCCTCTGAGTGTTGACTTCAATGTTCATTTTTGTGTGTGTGTACATATATATATATATATATATATATATATATATATATATGAGGAAACAGACAGACAAAGATGGAGAGACAAAGAAAAAATTGATTAATACAAATGTGTTGTGTGCGTGTCTATGTCTGTGTCTGTGTGTGTGTGCGTGTGACATGTAACTGATATATGTTGAAATGACAATAGGGAAAATAGAAAAATAATTTGTGTAAGAAAAATTTTACATTATCGGAAATAGTACTATCGAAAATCAAAACACAATTTGCAAAAATGCCGCTTAATTGGTATTGGTCCTTCCTCGTCAGACGATAAGAACTTTTTTTCACTCCTAGCAAGGCATTAAAGCCACTAAGACACAAGGGTTTACTGGATGTGGAAGAATTAGAAAACAGAAACATCACTAATGACTGAGTAAAGAAAAAGAGTAATCAGGAAGACATGGATAGCGATTGACATTGCATTTTATCTTTTGACTGGAAAGCCTGGTGCCAGAAGGGATTACCACAAGCAAGAAGTGCGACAAAAGAAACTGTTAGCATAGACCTTACGGTTATATCTAGCCAATTCAACTGCATATCGATGAGACATCGTTGCCAGTGTAGTACTGCGCTTATATTCATAAAGTCTAGCTACCACAGCGAAGAGCACATTCGAACAATTACCATGAAAGTATTTACAGGAAAGGCACGGGCTAGGGCAACATTACAGCTGTGGCAAAGTGACTGAAGCCGAGACGCCAGGTCAGGACCAATAATATGGCTGATTCTTCTTTTGGTAAATCAATGTTTTGCTTGATGGAATTATATTAGGTTGGTGCAAAAGTAATGTCGTTTTCTCACATAGTAAGATATGTGAGAAAACGACATTATTTTTGCACCAACCTAATAGGTAATTTATTAATATAAGTACCATGACGCAATTCACTTCGCCCGAAATTTGGAAACGGCATGTTATACTGTTTGAAATTTGCGCTGAATCTCCAATAGTAACATTTCAGAATGTTCGAGTTTCAGTATGGACAGTGCAGAGTATTCGAAAAGAGTTAGATGAGTCTAATGGCGATTACGAATGTGTTTGGAGTGATCACTACAGTTGGCGACGTTATGCCTCCATTCATCTTCCCACAGGGCCCCAGACTCAACACAGAGATCTACATCAAGTGCCTAGAAGAATTAGTGCTGTCCTGTGTCAAGAGGGTCGCTGTTGGAAGACACTATGTCTGGCAACTGGACTCTGGACTATGCCACACAAGCAGGAGGACCCAATCATAGCTGTCAGACAATGTCTGCGACCACATCATCCTTTACATCTGACCACTTAACTCTCCAGACTGCAACCCCCTTGATTATTATGCGTAGGGCGAATAGGAGCGAGCGACCAACAAAACTCTTTGCAACACCAAAGATGAACCGAAAGCAAGTACTATGACATCATTCACCAACTTAAACAAGGAGACTGTCCAGAAGAGTTGCAGAAGATTCCGAAGTCATCTGGAGGCCCTAGTTGAAGCCAATGGCGATTTCATTGAATAAATTTATATTTTAGTATTTCAAGATATTTTAGTGTAATTTTGGTAAATATATCTGTTAAGATGAGATGTCAGTGTTATTTTGATTTTTGCGTCATTTGGACGAGAATTCATCCATCGAACCCTGTATACAGTATTCAAAAAATTGTCACCATATTCACAAACCAATGCTTTGATTCTCTTCTAGATTAAATAAAGAAATCAGTTCGAAATTCCCTTTAGGTTATCCCTACCGGCAAGAACTTTATGAGGACGAGGGTGGGGAATAATGGTCGAAACGATATAATAAAAACAACAAAGGTGGGGACCATAGTCAATAAATAATTGTTTGGCGACAGATAAATATTTCTTAAACAGCCGTTTCTTGTTTTGATCGCTATTATCAAACCTCAACTTACTTATTTAGGATTTAAATGTGTATCGACATTTTTTTTATAGCAGGAATAAATACTTGATGAAATAATTCGAAAATCTGATTTCTGACTGAATCAAAATTACCGACTACTCAAAAAATAAAATATAAAAAAAACTGTCTGCTTGTCAAGAAATCAATTGTTAAAATGTATGATTCTATTTATTTATTTCGTTTATACACCTGGTCTTTTCTGGACAAAAGCAGTCATGGCTCTCCACAACATCCTGATTTTTCTTGTCATAAATAGCTGTTTACCATTGACCATCCCTTTTTATCACTGTTCTCTCTTCCACACAAACTCATTAAGTACATTACTCACTACGGCCGCTTTCAACTTATCTTGTGAGTGTTAAGTTCTCTAGACCTACTGTACTCATTCTGTGTCCCAACTTTCATTTTCTGATTGCAGGTATCAGTTTCCATGTTGTTGTTACTTTCCTTAAAACTTCCTCATTGCTCCAATGTTCTATCCATGTTATTCTATGTATCCATCGATAGAAACCCTAACCTCTATCGTCTTAACTCGCTTCTTCATCTGGGAAGAAATTATCCAGCATTTATTGCCATATAAGAGATTAGATATTACATATCACTTCAGCATTCTTTACAGTCTTTCTAACGGTATATGTTTTCTATGCCTTAATACATTGCTTAGTTTCTGGAAAACATCTTTCACCATTCCTACAAAATTTCGTGTGTCTATGCCACTTTTTCTGCCGTCTATTATAACAGTACCTAGATGGGTGACCGCCTGCGAATAACAGGTGTTGAAAGCTTGGATGTGCAGGTGGTGTTATGGATAATAGCTCGGAATTGTTAATCGAATACCTGAGTTCTAATTTCCGTTGGGTTCGTTATATTCACTTATTCGCAAATACCTTTGGGGAAGTTATGAATCTACCTGTTCTAGGTCCTTCCGTAAATCAGATTGATATATCGAATATTTTAAAATAGATTCTCGTGTTTGAAAGAAAACTTTCTGTTCATTAAACAATTTCAAATTCGTTGAGATTACAAATTTTCAATTGAAAATTTTCTATTTTCAAATTTTCATTCATTCAAATATATAAGATAGAGAACACAACAAAAATGCGATATCTTAGGTTTAAAATAAATTTTAAAAAAGGAAAAAATCTTTCTTGAAACTTTTATATTAGTTTTAATTTTAAGCTAATAGGTTAAATTTAATTCTTCCAATTAGCAAAATACTTTGCTGTATTTCAAATCTAATTTGAATTGACTGAAAGTAGTCTTCGTTTTGAAATTGCTAAACATCGCTGATTTTAGCGCTATTATTAGCCATGTGCCATCGCAATGTATTTCTCTTTGTTAAAAAAAACTTTCAAAAATAAAATATACTTTTCTTAAATTTTATTTGAGGATTATTAATTGTTTTAAAGTTCAATTAATCTGATTTGAAACACGTTTTACTTACTTTAAGTTTAAAATATCGAAGAAATCCACTTTTAAAACATAGTGCTATCTGCTTATTTAAGGTGTTGGTATGTTGACAGTTTGGTTGACAGATGGGAGTTTAATGTTTTTTCTACGTGGGACATATCTGTAAAATTACTTGGGGAATATAGCGTGAGCGCCTTTTTATGTAATTTTTAACAATTTACGGAAATATTCTCCGTAATCTTATGTATTATTGAATTTTAGGTGCTTTGCCTTGAAATTTACTATATTTAGCGCTCTTATTTTCCGATAATGTCGGATATAGACATCATAGAAATTTATTAGTAAATATAATTTTTACTTAATGCCAATATCCCCTAACTTCTGCAAAATCAGACAGAATTTTAAAATTTAAAACTTTACAAATTATTCTACTTAACATTTTAAAAGAATGCGAATTCTTGTAAATATTCATTATTCATCGAAAATATTTTCTCCATAAAAATTGTCCATAGTAATTCTTATTCATATAAGCAATTAAAATCTTTTCTAATTTATTTATTTTTATTTTACGATTCAGAGCAGATTTTTGGTACGTGGGGGTCCTGTTTTACAAAAAGAAATTAATAATCTAAATTCTACAACAAATGTAAACATTAAGCTCTACAATATGTAATTTCTCCAAATTTCATAAAACAGATGAAAAGAATCAATTTTTTACGAAGATGTTAAAAAATATTTCTAAAATAATTTCATTCATTTGTGAATAAGTTCTGAAAGTTTGATTAAAATCCGACAATTATTCGATTTTTTCAAAAATTTCCAAATCAATGTGTTTTTCACCGAAAAAAAATGACGCTAAAATTTCCTATACTAATTTATGTTCTCCCCCATGCTGCAAGAAAGGCAAGATTTTTAACCAAATTTTAGGACGTTCTAACTAGGATAAACAAATATGATGTAATACTCAAAAAAAGACTTTGGTATTTCCTTTTAATATTATTAGGTTGGTGCTAAAATACTGACGTAATAATGTCGTTTTTTGACGTTAGAAAATACGTCAAAAAACGACATTATTACCTCATTATTTTTGCACCAACGTAATAACAATATCTTGCCAATAAAACTTTATTTTTATTAAGTTTAGGGCATTTTTTTTCATCATGCTATGATCAATTTTTTTAGCGAAACTGTGGAGGGTAAATATGATAACGCATAAAAGCTCAGTTGATAAAAGAAAAGCATTAATATTTATATTGATCTTTTTTGACGAATTCTTTGAAGTGATTAAAATTTTAAAAACAGATAAAAAAAAATGGATGTAGCCGAAACAGTGAGCAAATATTGTCAATTAAGGATAATCTTTGCAATTCTATTTATTTTGTATGTCAACATATATATGTTTATTTACAGATACGGCATCTATCTATCACAGCCATTCGTATATATCGAACTCAGGTTACACCTTTATACTTATATCTGAGATACACTGTCTCTGTCTCTCTCTGTCTCTGTCTCTCTCTCTTTATTTGTCGATCTACTGATAAATCGCAGCACTTTTGTGTAAGTTTGTACATATATATACATATATATATATATATATATATATATATATATATATATATATATAGATAGATAGATAGATAGATATACATTTGTTTATTTTATTCTTCTGATTGGCGACGAGATATTTCTCTTCGCGACGACTATCTCAGTCTGTTGATATCTATCTATCTATCTATCTATTTATCTATCTATCTATCTCTCTATCTATCTATCTATCTCAACCTGTTTCATCCTTTGCTCTTTATATAAACAAGCAGGCGAATGCACACAAGTGCACACACGCACATATACGTGTATTAAGCGGATGAGAGAAATTCAAAAACAGAATAATAAGAAGATATCTTTTTATTATTAGGCCATTAGACAAAATAGAAACATGATAATAATTCTTTTTTCGTAAAAAGAGGTTGTATTTTGCTTTTAAATCTAAATAAATCGTTCACTTGCCAGTAATTTACAATCGCCTGAGGAGATGCATTGATACGCATCGAAACACGACTGCATTTGTGTATCGATTTTGAGTGGTTTTCTTTGTAAAAATCCATATATATATATATATATATATATATATATATATATATATATATATATAATTTATTCGAAAATATTTTGGCTATTTAAATGGCTATTCTAATTAAATGGCGATTTTTGTAGCGATTTCATGACATGCTTATGATATAATTTTCGCATATATATATGTGTGTGTGTGTGTGTGTATACACGTATCTGAGTAAACATTCTGTTAGAAATTCCGTGTTTTATTTTAAATAGTTTTTATTTCGTCTGCTGGTCTGCCAACTCAAGAAAACGTATTAAAAAAGACTTGCTCTCCGATAGGATTGAAACACTGTAAACCTTACAAGAGAAAACAATATCAGATCCGGTGTGATTTAACTGCTTCACAATCAAGCCAGGTTCAATTTGCCTTTGAAGCACACTCACTCGTTCATATTTTCCCGAGAAGACATATCTGCGTATTTTTCATGCCAGCATTTTTACCTCAGAATAAAAGAATTTTTATTTGCAATTATCGAGTTTTATCTAATATCTCGGCCTGACGAATTTAGGACACCATACACAGGTAACAGTCAATCAAATGACACATGATTTATTGTCTAATATATATATATTATATTATATACATTATATAATCTTTCATTTCTTTTTATGTGTCGTGTAGGCGTAGGCGATCGTGGCTCTCCATCCCCCTATTTCTTTTAGCACTAAATAAGTTTCGTCCCTCCGGCACATTCCCCACACCACAATCTGTCATCCACTTGCTTAAGCCCGCTTGGTATGTCGTGCGTTGTTTTCACTTGTCTCTCTTTCCCTCTATTCGACCTGTGAGTATCAGATTCTCCAAGCACTCCTTTCTCATTACGTGTCCCAGAAACTTCAGCTGCCTATTCCTAATGTTAAATATAAGCTTCCGCCTTGTTTGACTCATCTCCAAAACCTCATCGTTGCTCACATGTTCGACACATATCCTCAGCATCCATTTGTAGAAGCAAATCTAAGTCGCCTCGAGTCTCTTCTTCATCTTTGATATATATATATTATATTATATATATATATATTATATTATATATATATTATATCACATATATTTATTATATATAGTATATTCATTGTATTATATATTATATGATATTATATTGCATATATTATATATATATATTATATTATATATATTATATTACATATATTATATATATTAAATATATTATATTACATATATCATATTACGTATATTATATTACATATATATATTATATTATATATATATTACATATATTATATTACATATATTATATATATTATATTACATATATTATATTGTATATATTACATATATTATATATATTATGTTATATGTATTACATATATTATATTACATATATTATATTACATATATTATATTATATATATTACATATATTACATATATCATATTACATATATTACATATATATATTATATTTATATATGTATTATATATATTACATATATTATATATATTATATTATATATATCACATATATTATATCACATATATTATATATATTAGGTTGGTGCAAAAATAATGACGTTTTCTCACATATATTACTATGTGAGAAAACGTCATTATTTTTGCACCAACCTAATATATATATTGCATATATATATTACATTTTATATAGTACATATATTATATTACACACATATATATATATATATATATATTATATTATATATATTATATTATATATTTTATATTACATATATCATATTACATATATTATATATATTATATTACATATATGATATAATATCTAGTTTATAGTATGAATTGTGATCAAATATATATTAGAATCTGAAAGAATGACAGGATAAAGAACACTTAAGTAACGTTTATTTAATTAACCTGTTTTGCTTATGGATGAGAAAAGAAAATTCTGATATTTTTTTTTTATTTTCGTTTTGTTTGTCTTTCATTGGTAAAGCAAACCTTACGTGTATTTGCCTTGTCAGGTAGTGATCATGTGTATAATTCTTATGTTCTTATGTGTTATAATTCTAGTTGACCTATGTGTGATTTACTTGATAATTAGTGTTTGTGTGTGTGTGTGCGCGTGCGCGCGCGTCTAGTGTACATTTTCGTATGGTAATGTCCGTATGTTGATTCGGGGTCGTTTTGTTTTGTTTTTTTTTTTGTATATATTGAGTATGTTTTATATAGTTTATATCAGTCATGTTCAAGAGGTGTGCCGTGAAAACTATTCAAGATCATTAATAAAATTATTTTCGAAAGAAATCCAAAGTAAATAATTGTACATAACAAGATTAAAACCTTTTAATTTGATTATATGAGTATATCGTTGTTATAATGAAATTAGTCATATACATAATATTTAAAGAAGATAATGTGTGCGAAATGACCACTGCGCGACATGTTTTCATGGTTGACGCAATTTAACAAGGATTTGCTGATGATCACTGATAAAAGTTGAAATCATCCAAAGTTGATTTCGGGATTAACTCAGTAATTTCTCATCGTGCCCCAAGTGTAGTGAGAACGTTTAGCTTGTATTAGACGTAATTTTATTTGCATTAAGAAGCCGTTAATTAAAATCGACAAGTTTTTAATTAAGAAAGAATAATTAGAAGATGACACAATTTTAATTTTGCATTTGATTGATTTTTGCAATTTGGAATTTGCATGTTGGTCTCTTGGTTTCCAAATAAAACTTAAAAGACGACACAAAGAAGATATGCATTTTTTTTTAATCAGTCTCAAATATCTCGTTAAATGTTAAATTATAATAATCAGAAAAATTAATATTTTTATTTATTTATAAATATGAGTTTATTTTTAATAATTCTAACTATTATCTCTTAATTACAAATTATAATAAATTGTTTTGTTTGTGTTAATAAATAAATCATAAAAGGTATGCATGTTTTTTCTGTTTTTCATCATCATCATCATTTAAGTGCACCGCGTAAGTTTAACTATAGATGCAAGTGTTGCCATGAGATAAAAAAAGAAGAAGAAGTTAACGACATTGGTTTAAATATGAGGGATATTCGAAAATTAGATGCACTCTTATATAAAATGTCATCGGGAAAATACGCATAATTTTTAATTTACCGTCATACATATGTAGCTTATAATTTAATTGAATTTATAATATTTATAATTTATAACAATACACACAAATATAGACACACACACACATATATATATATGTGTGTGTGTGTGTGTCTGTGTAGATTGTAGGTGCCCGAATATGTATAAATATGTAAATATATTAGTTGATGTTTACTTTATATTTATATATATATATATATATATATATATATATATACGCACACTGTAACACTTCGTAATACATATGTGTGTGTGCATGCGAGTGTCTGTGTGTGTCTGTGTGTGTGTATGCACGCGCGCGCATATGTGTGTGTGTTTGTGTGTGCGTGTGTGCGGGTGCGTGCGCGTGCGTGCGCTTATATGTTAAGAGAGAAAATCAAAAGGAAAAAAGGAACATTTTGCGTTAGAAAAGTCTGTTAAAGTCTCTTGAGAAAGTGTGGCAAGCAGAAGTGAGTGGGTGAGGTGAACTGGGTGGGGTCGCCGTTCACAGCGGCAATTCCAAATCGCAATCCACATGGGTAGTGGATGAGAAGGAGGCGGGAGTGAGGCGTAGTGGAGAGGTAGAAGGTAAAGCATGGGGGGTTCGAACGTTTGTGGAAAAAAAAGGGGGGGATGGGGATTGATGGGCGGGGTGAGTGGGGAGGGAGGGGCTCTCCTTACAGAACAACTCTGTGCAGGCTGTGTGCTTCCAAGACTGTTTTTAGGTGCGTTTCTAATTTGCTTCTATCTAAACAGAGAAATCTTCGCTTAGAAACGGAGGAAGATGCTGGTGAGGCGACAGAACCAGAGGTAGGTGGTGGATAAGTGAGAGGGGACGAGAGGAAGAACGATAAAAGAATGCATGAATGAGAAAAGGAGTGAAAGAAAGCAGGGAAGACATTCTCTAAAGTAAAAGAATTTAAGTAATACTTGTTTGCAATGATGCAGCTATTAACACAAGTACAAAAAAAAGAAAGAAAGTAAGAAAGAAAGAACGAAAGAAAGAAAGAAAAGAAGGAAGAAATAAAGAAAATACAAATATATGCGTAAGAAGAAAATGACCAGATACATTAATGAAGAAAGAAAAGAATAAGAATATGAATAGACTCATATGTTATTTCATATATATATATATATATATATATATATATATATATATATATATATATATATATATATATATACTGGTAAATTGAAAACAAATAGAATATAATTACATTGTCCGTAATATTTAACTTAAAAGTGGGCTCAATAAAGAATAAAGCTAAATAATATTTATTTTAGGCTCTTAAAACAAAAACGTTAAAAATCGCTACACAATTACAAATATGTTTCAACACTAAAAATGTGTCTTCTCGAGCGATGTTAACCTACTGAAAAGTGAACGCTGATTTTAATTTCAAAAAACAGAATATTCCCTCTTTTTTCTCGAGAAAAAAAAAAACAGATTTAAAAATGGGCTTTATTGTGATTAACCAATCAACTGTGACATACGCTAAATACAAACTCGGCAATTTTTTTTACTATATAGATCATGAAAGAAGTTGTCTGCATATAAATCCTAGACAATTTCATTATGGCCAGATACAAATGTTTACAATATATACATATTGCAAATGTGATCTGAGGAACAAGGAAAAACCACCTTCCTGGTGAAATAAAATATAATCAATGGAACCTTAAAGTTGTCTGTTTTCTAACTAAATTAATATTTGATCTTGTTTGATATTGAGCTCTCTGGGTTACGTCCTCCTTGGTATTATCCATACGAATTACCAAACTTTTCATTACCTATCTATATATATATATATATATATATATATATATATATATATATATATAAATAGAGAGAGAGAGAGAGAGAGAGAGAAACAGACAGACAGACTCCCAAAGAATCGCGATACGTAAGGTTTAAAATAAAACTTAAAAAATGAAAAATCTTTCTTGAGGCTTTTATTTTAGTTTCAATTTCAACTCATAGATTTCCAATGAGTGAAATATTTTGCCATATTTCAAAAACTAATTTAAATTAACTGTAAGATGTTTTAATCGCAAAAAATAATTGATTTTAGCCATTTTTAGACATCTGTCAGCACAATACAATTCTCTTTATTGAAAAATCTTTCAAAAATAAAATATACTTTTCTGAAATTTTATTTGATGAATATTAGCTGAATTAAAGATGAATCTTAAAACAAATATTACATACTTTTAGGCTAAAATATTGAGAAAATACATTTTTTAACAGAGAACTTGGTTTTATTATGTTTTGACAGATTGACAACCTGAAGTTTAATATTTTTCTACGAGGGACATATCTGTAAAAATTACATGATGAGTATAACATGAAATCTTTCTGAAGTAATTTTCAACTATCCAGTAATCTTTAAAAATATTCTCCGTAATCTAATGTCTTATTGAATTTTAGAAACTTTGGATTTCAATTTACTATAGTTATTGCTTTTATATTTTTTGATAATATCGTGTATAGACGTCCGTATTTACAATAATCGGTACCTTTATATACACAAAAAATTAAAAATTCCTTTTTAAAATATTAGAGTTTGCTGAATTGTAATAAGTTTTTCCATTTATGATTAGTTTTTGCTTATCTAACCGGTACAAATTCATCATTTTTTCTTAAGACAATAGTGTTCATAATATATTTTATTCATGAAAGCAATTAAATCTTTTCTAATTAAATAATGCCTTTGTTTTATTATAGTTTTTATTTTGAGATTAATAGTAGAATTTCGGTAACTGGGTGTCCTATAATATCAAAAATGATTTAATTTCTCCAATGTGTTGTAAGAATATCGTCATTAAGTGTTAATAAGTGGGTGGTAACAGATATAAAAAAAAAAAAAAACTTTTTACAAAATTTTCTAAAAGTGAAACATAAATAATTTTATTCATTTGTGAATAATTTCTGAAAGCCTCATTAAAATCCGACAATTATTTGATTTTTGCAAGAATTTCCAAATCAATGTGTTTTTCACCGCAAAAAAGTTGCTAAAATTTCCTATACAAATCTTTGGTTCCCGACCCGCTGCTACTAAAGAAAGGAAAACGAGATTTTGAACCAAAATTTCAAACGTTCTAGAAAGGATAAAATATAATTTAATAACCAACAAACACATTTGTGTTTCCCATTAATAATGGATTTTGACAATAAAAACTTTTGTTTGTGTCAAGTTTGTGACATTCTTTCCTTACGTTATTTTTAAGGACAGAAGAGAACGTATTTACAAATATGAAGGAAGTTAAAAAGTAAATGTTTAAGATGCTGCATCTATTACCAAAATAACCTAACCCTACCAAAATAACCTAACCCTATCAAAATACAAATCAAAGAAAAAAGAAAAAAAAAAACGGAAATAAAATCAGAGAATGGACAAAAGAGAGAAAGAAAGTCAAAATAATTTTACTAAGATTTTCTAAAAAAGAAAAAAATTCTCAAATAATTTAATTCATTTGTGAATAATTCTTGAAATTTTCATTAAAACCAACAATTATTTGATTTTTTTTGCAAGAATTTCTAAATCAATGTGGTTTTGATCGCAAAATTATGCTAATAATGGTCACCCACTGACGAAAAAATTTGAAAGTTCTAAAAAGTATTAAAAAATATTAATAAAAAAATTCTTCCGTCTTTCCTTTAAATTCTTTGTTCTTATAAAGTCATATTAGGCATATTTTCATCAGGTACGCTCATTTTTAGCGAATCTTTGTAGGTACACACACACACGCATATATATATATATATATACACACACACACGCATATATATATATATATATATATATATATATATATATATATATATATATATATATATATACACACACACGCATATATATATATATATATATATATATATATATATATATATATATATATATATATATATATATATATACACACACACGCATATATATATATATATATATATATATATATATATATATATATATATATATATATATATATATTATAAAATGCACAGATATTAAAATTGTTTGAGGTTATATTTATTTCATTAGGGTCGTAAAAACGGCTCCAAATGTCTGATGAATTGGAGCTGTTTTTACGACTTTAATGAAATAAATATAACATCATGAAATTTTAGTGTTTGTGCTTTTTATAATAATAATTAGTGCTCTGTTTTTAACTTCGAGTTCTCCCTGGATTTATATCCTTTTGCAAATATCCATACTGATCACTAATATTATCATTATATATATATATATATATATATATATATATATATATATATATATATAATTTATTAGAAAATTATAAATATGTTATAAAATCACTACGAAAATAGCTATTTTGTTTCAACATTTCTGGTGTCTTATCTTGTGATGGTGTTGAATATATACATACATATATATATATATATATATATATATATATATATATATATATATATATATATATATATATATATATAAACACGCATATACATATGCACACACACACATATATATATATATATATATATATATTAATTACATAATAGAGAAATCCAAAATTACCTTTTCAAATTCGATTCAAATTGTGGACTGATTCTATGTTAGAAAAGAGACAGCAGTTGAAAAATTGATACTGGACTAACCAAACAAAACGTCCGAGTAGTGTTGTCTGGCTAAAATGCAAAACGGCTACACAAATTCGACCCCGATATTAACCCTAACACCCCAAGTTAAAGAAGTAAAAAATCGAAATTATTATTTATCAGTTATATAACAAAAAACAAGAAAAATTGTTACTATTAAAATTATCAAAATATGCTTGCAAATAAAATATAAGATTAACAATAAATCTTTAATTTTAAATACTTTACAAAAAGAAAAAATTTAAAAAACTGAAAAAATAAGAAAATAAAAATAACAAACATATATATATATATATATATATATATATATATATATATATATATATATATATATATATATATATATATATATTACGGCGTTAAAAACAAGAATATTTTTACATTGGACCATGATGTTATTTTAATAACAATGTAAAAATATTCTTGTTTTTAACGCCGTAATAAAGTTTTGTACCACAAATAATATATATATATATATATATATATATATATATATATATATATATATATATATATATATATATATATATACACACACACAGAGAGGGAGATTGTATTCACAAAAATGAAAGAGCTTAAAAAGTAAATGTATAGGATGATGCAACTATTACCAAAATACAAATAAAAAAACGGAAAGAAAATTAGAAAATGTACAAAAGAAAGAAAGTCAAATTGTGTTGTATTTCTCATACACTGGCTGCCACACAGGGCTAGTACACTAAGTTGATTTTGATTTTTAACTTATAGCTTGGGAATTGTTATATTAGGTGTATGCAAAAGTTTTCAATGATTTAATTTTGAGATCCAGGATCTTCCGGGATGGGATGGAGTAGGTCTTGCCCTCACCAAACCCATGCGGTGACCTCATTTACTTTTCAGAAATTATGAATAAAGAGGAATAGAAAAATTAATTAAATGAAAAAAAGGTGTCATTATTTAAAAATTCGGAGGGACAATGAAAAAATATGTACATGATTTCTCAGTCAAGATTTTTAGTTGCTTGGTTTATTTTGTTTTAAGGCATATCAACCACAATGGCTTATTTAAGGACGATATTTTTTTATTGCTAGCTATATTTTCCTTCAAAAATATATCGCTTGTAATATTTTTTCAAAAAATATACAGCTGGTAATTTTTTTTCAAAAATATATAGCTAGTAATAATGTATTGCTGGTAATAACTTTTCCTCAAAAAAGTTAATTGCCGTCACAAAAAAAAACGCATTTTATACTTTCATAGTGTTTTGACCCCAGTTTGGGGCTTAACTATTCGCCCATAGTTCTTCAAAAATTTATTGCTGGTAATCATTTTTTTCATACAAGTATTTCTGATATTAAAACCTTTTACACTTTCATAGTGTTTTGACCTGAGTTTGGGGATTAACTATTTACCCATAGCTGGGGCCCCAACAGGTGCCAACACTCCTGGCCATGGTGGACTCCAGCAATCAAGAGGTGGTTCTACGCTCCTCAAAACCTTCTGATCAGAGGCCCCGCTGTTGAACGCAGTTTATCGTCTTACCCAGGACGCGGATATAGTTTTAGGACGGATCAGTCAAGAAGTGCTATATCTAATATGAAATTACAGTTTATCACTTGTTGGCTGGTCATATGACCTAAGTGCAAGGCGTTACCTATAAAATTCTTAATGACACTTACTTTGTAAATTATGTATCAGAATTTTTTTCTATAATGTAAAAAAAACAAAGACTATTGTTTATATGCAATAAAGTTAAAATTAAAATCGGAAGAAAATAAAATCAGTTATCTTATATTTACATCGGACCCTTAAAGAATAAACTTAAATTAATTGAAGGGTAAAATTAAAGACTTAGAAAAGACTAGATTGTTTATGCATATTTCAGCAATTAACTTTTATTATCAATTCGTCCCCAGTCAAAGAAAAGATTTTACGCTTTCGTTTCGCCTTGCCTAAGTGAAAATTGAAGTGTCATGTTGGATTAATTATAGTATCTCTTGGACAATGGAAGTTATTAAGCAGTGCACCTTGGCAAATTACGGCCTGGCGCTACATGATCACAAACAAAGTAAAGTACCAAATAACAGAAATCATATCATTTGAGGACCTCCAAGTTCAGCAACAACTCAAATGGATAGCACATGTAACTAGAAGATAAAATGGTGACATAATCAAAATGTTGACATTCCACACCACTTCAAACAAAAAATTAGGAAGGAAATCCTCATCAATACTGGAAAGAGTGATAACAGCTACTGGGCTTGAGAAGAGAAAATAATGACATAATCAAGATGTTGACATTCCACACTACTTCAAATAAAAGGCTAGGAAGGAAACTTCCATCAATACTGGAAAGAGTGATAACAGCTACTGGGATTGAGACGATAAAATAATGATATAATCAAGATGTTGACATTCCACACTACTTCAAATAAAAGGTTAGGAAGGAAACCCTCATCAATACGTAGCATCTCTATAGCAAAGAGGGTTACTTTGAAGTATCTATCCCTTATTTAAACAATAGTAGACCTGTAGTAGGGTATTAGACGGTAACAGTCTTCGGTTTGTGCCATCAGCTTGGGTAGGTGGGTCAATTGCTGTGTCCGTTTTCGTCTATTTATCGCATCTTTAGGGCATGAACAGCTACATGGAAATGCCAATCTTATTTTCAAATGAAATTAAATATTATTTCTTCTTCTCATCAACACATAAGAGATTGTAGCTCTCCACAACTTCCTATCTCTTGTTGACCTTGGTAGGTTTTTCTAAGGCTCCAACCCACAGTTCCGCAATCCATATACACAATAGCCTCAGGTAAGTGGGTCGCCACCTTCTCATATCTCTCAGTATGCCCCGTCACGGTTAGGGTTTCCAAGCCCTCCTCCCTGATTATGTGTCTAAGGAATTTTGGCTGTCTTTTTCTGATTCTGAGTGTTATTTGCTTACTCACTGTTTCCATAGAATTGTCAGTATCCTTCTGCTGAACGACATTTCTACTGCCTCCAGCTTTCTCATCAGGTGGCACAATTGTCATTCGCTACCCGTTGTGGCCTTGGTAGGGCCAGAAATAAAAACACAAAGAGGGGAAAATACAGAAATTCCTAGAGAATATGCCGAAGAAAAGCAAGAAGAATGGACTAAAGATCAACTGCAAGAAAACAGAATACATGGTTGTTAGCAAAAGGGGTAGACTAACATGCAAATTACAAACTAGGGATATCGAAATCAAATAGGTACAATAATTTATATATCTGGGAAGTGTTTCAATAGAGAACGGAAAGTATGACATTTTTTGTGGTCTTCTTAGGGCCAGGAACAAAGACACAAAGAGAGGAATTGATTTAAACAAATATATTAACAGAAACAGTCATACAAACGAGAATGTTACAGCAACAATGTTCGGTCCGACTGTCAAAGCTGACTGCTGGAAACTTCTCTCTCCAAAAGGCAGTGTGTTTATATAAACATTTTACTTTGTTTTGGCGTCAGGAACCAGCTCTCGAAGTTTGTAAAAGTACCTTCGATTGTACATTTAACAGCGTCTTTACATTTTCCCAGCCTTCTTTCCTCATTATTTTCCCAAAATTTTATATCTGTCTCTTACTGATGATTTCTGTTTTCTTCAGCAAACTTCGTTTCTCTCATAATTTGTACATAATATTCTAAACCGGTGTTTCTCAACTTTTTTTTTTTTTTTTTTTTTTGGCCAATGCAACTTTGTCCCCATTAGAATATCGCCCCACCTTTACAAGATTGTCCGATTTAAAATGTGTCTTCCAAATAATATGTCTATATTACTGAAAAATTTTCCGTGTTTTTCATTTTAGTTCACACACATTTAAATGGATTAATTTATAGAGGAGTTTTACAAATTTAATAGCAACAGAAAATGTTGATGTTTTTTTATACTTGATGCCATGTACATTAATTTGTTTCAATTCATAAGTATTTATTAAATAAATAAAATGAAGCATATTTCAGTGATCAAAACCGTTCAATACAATGCTAGTGTATTGTAATTCAATTGACAAAAAGTTCGATAAATGGTCAGGGTATTTATATCGATTTTATTCTGATGAAATCTACAGTCAATGAGAAAGCTATGAAAAAGTAAATGATTTCCCCCACCCCAGAAGTCATCCCCAGGTTTTGAACCCCCTTATAAACATATCTAACTGTTGTAGCATACCTAGGGACGATAATGGATATGTCCCCATTGACATGAATACAGTCGTATTGGTCTGCAGTTGGAGATTCGTCTCCAGCTTTGCTGGTCAAACTTTCTGCCACTGGGCAGAGAGGATCCCCAGACGAGGCTATATCGATGGGCAGAGTCTCGTCTCGGGAAACAGCTACCCAACCCCGTTTTATACGGGGTCGACGAGGAATTTTTGGCTGAGCCTATGGGCTCGGATACCCCACGTTAAATTCGGCCTTGTGCTGCATCTGACAGCGTGGGGTGGTTGGGAGATATCCTGCAGTTGGAGATTCGTCTCCAGATGTGCTGGTCAAACTTCGGGCAGACAGGATCCCCAGACGAGGCTATAATCGAATGGACAGAGTCTCGTCTCGGGAAACAGCTACCCGATCCCATTTTATACGAAGTCTACGGGGAAATTTTAGCCGAGCCTACGGGCTCGGATACACCACATTAGATTCGGCCTTGTGCCACATCTGACCGCATGGGGCGGTTGGTAGATATCCTCTAGTTAGAGATTCATTGTGGAATTCACTTGACTCAGTTCTAGCAGTTGACTATTTTTACGCGCCGCTGGCGAATCTTATATGTGTTGTTCTTGTCGTAAGTATTATCGTTCATCACCAACCTTCGTTTGATTATTCTATTCAGTAACCTTCCCTAGGTTACAATACTGTCAATTTTGAAGTCTTTTTTCTTTTATTATTATTTATGGCGAAATTGTCTACCATTTATTGCAACATACAAACTCTTTCGTTTCTTCATATTTTTGATTCGTTAATGACTTACACAGTTTCGAAATCTATCGCATTTCTCTAACTTTTCTCCCAGCCTGTATCATTTTTAATGTAACCAGTAGCTTTAAAGTGTCAGGTTTGGTTTTTTTTTGTTTTTTTTTCAATTTCTTTACATGATATTGAACGATTATGTTGAATCACCTGCAAGGGCTACTGCTAGGAAAGTTGGTTCACTGTGGCATAACAGACAATTTTTCTCGCCAGAATTTGTCTTGCACATTTATAAGTCTACCATTTGCCCATGTACAGAATAATACCCTTACATCTGGTCTGGTACTTCTGCTATATACAGTGTTTCCATAAAGTTCGGGTGCACTTTAAAAAATTTATAACTTTATTTCCATTTGCGATAGAAATAATTTGTAAAAAGGATTAGAAAGAAGTAAATCTATATTTTTTAAGATTTTATTGAAATTTTATTTAAGTTTCCACGTGTCCTCCATCATTAGCAATACAAAGGATAATACGATTTTTCATTTCACGGAAAACATTTGCCAACTGATTTACAGTAATGCCTGAAATCACATTAGTTATCTTAGCTCTACTTAAAACTAGGTACATGAAACTTTTTTACAGATTATTTCTATCGCAAATACAAATAAAGTTATAATTGTTTTAAAGTACACACGAACTTTATGGACAGCCTGTATTTAAAGATGCGTGTTAAAATACAAAGAAGAACTACAATGGCCCTCGCCTGCTTTCTCATCTTCAGTCACTTTCTCACTGCCGTAACGTCGCCCTTTTCTATACTTATTTTCATGCTAATTGTTTTTGGGTTTTTGGGGTTTTGTTTTGGGGTTTTTTTTATTTTTATTTTTATTTTTTTAAGTATATGTCACCCCAAGCAAGGCGGGAGTGCCACTAAAACGCAAGGGTTTACAAAGAGTGAGAGTAAGAGTTAAAGAGTGGTGTTTGTGGAAAAGATAAAGATAAGGACTGGGATCAAGATCAAGGTATCAAAAGATGTCGATTGACATTACATTGAAATATTTGAAGATTATAGTTATCAAGAAAGTAAGTAAGAGAAAGGGTGTCCCACTGTTGGGAAGTGCGAGAGAAGAAGTTGTTGGAGTAGTGGCGGTTACATTTAACTGTTTCGACAGTGAAAGGGTGAGGGTGAGATGCCAACCTAGTAGCATGCTTAATATCATGCAGTTGGGGTACCAATGAAAGTAGCTCATCAGAGCAGTTGTCATGAAAATATTTGTAGAAAAGACAGAGGGAAGCCACACCACTTCATTGCCTTGCTTGATGTGAAATGATTTTTAATAAACTATGGCGAAGGAAAGGTTTTTCTTGATACACTTTAATCACAACATCTGGATAATTACCTGTTTATTGTCTACCTGATATATATATATATATATATATATATATATATATATATATGTATGAATGATAAAGTCTTAATCAGTAGTGAACTCATGATCTTCTGCGACTGATTCAGTTTCATGTCCATAACATCTTTCGGCACGTGGAACACTGTAACATTGCCACATCTTCCAATGAATGTCCTGTTCATTCTTATCATACTGATCTTTGTATTCTTTCCATGTCAGGTTTGGCCAACCAGATGCTACGTGGGGCATAGTTTCAATATTTTCTTCCCGTAATCCATAATTATCATCGTCATCATTGATATTATTATTATTATTATTATTTCTTTTGGTTTCTGTTGTATACACTTTTCTATCCGTGTCTCGGCCAGAGATCTAAAGTCAAAAATGGCATCATGACATTTTCCGCTGAGCAATTAAAATAAAAACAACACACATATAGATAAACCCCAAATAAGGCATGGGTTTCCAGGAATCCCTTCAATGAATCTGTTTCCAATCAATCCGAGGGCTCCAACTACAAAAGAGATTGTTTTTGAGATTTCGATTTCAACGTCCTTGTAGTTTGATAGCTTTTTGAAGATCTTCAAAGATAAATTGTAGTCTGTAGGGACTGCCATATCAATAAAGAGACACTTTTTTTTTAAATTTGCGGCTTCTAATAACGATGTCTGGGCGGTTAGCTTTGATTGTTCTGTCTGTGTATTGTGTAGTCCCATAAAATTGTAACCGGGTTTGGCTATTATTATTATTATTATTATTATTATTATTATTATTATTATATGCGTTTGCATTGCGTTCGTTTTCAAACGGTGATCTGGCAAGCAAGAACCTTCATAGCCGAAAAAAAAGAAAAAACGAAAAAAAAAAAACGGATTATTGAGAGAGTTGTCCTCATTTTTATTGACATATTCAATCTCCGTTTTCCTTCAGGTGATATCCGCTGGGATTTCAAACCGAACCATTAATTTAGTCAACGGGGGTAGTTGTTCTAATTCCACATGCCATGCCTCTTCTGAATATCTCAGTCTCAGTTAATTCTTTTTAGTAAGTTAACTCTCCAAGTTTTGATCCCTTTGCTGTAGCCAGGTATTGAATTTACAAATTTGGGGGTCAAGTCACTTTTTGGATTACCCAACCAACGATTTTATCCACTCGGCCATGTCATTGAAATTGGTGGCGGTTGTCTTATAAACCATTTTTTACGGAGTGTCTAAAGAAGAATTTTCACATTGACATCGCCTGTTATTTTAAATATATCAGCAAGTTCAAGTCGTTAATAATACTGATGAGGTAGCATTTCTTCAAATATTTAGACAGTGACTTGATACTACAAAATTTAATTATCATCTTGAATAGGAACCTTTCGGCCAAATCTTCCTCAGAGAAAAAGTCGTTGGCGAAACGATTACTTATTATTTTTTAACAGGAACAACGAAAAAAAAATTTAAGGGAATGCAATAGGAGAGGAAAACTGGCGCACGATTTAAATAGAAAATCATCTTAATCAAATTTAGAAAGTCAATTCGATTTGTAAAATTAAAAAGGGATAAAATTGATAAAATAAACTTGAAAAGCACCAGAATTAAATGAGAAGAAATGAAAGAAAAACAATTAATATTATCCCCAAAAGAGAAAAGAAGCAACAAAGTTCTCACTTTGCCGGCAATATATATATATATATATATATATAACTGCTTCCGCCAAAATAATAGAATAAACTACAACAATCAACCCCAAAATTAAATAAATAGCTTTAATTATCTTTCCAAAGCAAAACTATTAAATAAGCGATATAAACAAATTTTACTACGTTAATAAAAACCACCGATTAAAATAAAAATAAAAAAAATAAAAATATAAGATAAGAAATAAAAATAAAATTATAAAAATAAATAATGATAAGCAAAATAATTTAACACAAACATATAAATAAATAAACAAATAAACGACTTCCGATAAAATAACCGCCAAAATATAATACCCACAATGCACCACTGACCCGTATATATAACTAGTCTAGAACAATAACAGCACTCGTGGCCTGACGATTGTGCCTAGCATGAAACAGACTGTCGCCTCTAAGTGTTGACTTCAATGTTCACTTTTATATTTGAAATATATTTGCAAAATGAAATATTTGCATGTTTCATTAAATAATATAGACAAGTTTTGTCTATTTCTTTTAAGTAAGTTGCTTTCATATTGTCTAATAAGTTTAATAACATTATCATTGAAAGACGAAAGGAAATCACCATATTGATACATGTTTTAATCTAATCTAAGCTTTCCGCTTACATAAGCCATTAGCAAAGATGACAATTACATTTGAATATATCAAAAAATACACGGACAAAACAATAATGATTGTTTTCTTGCATGAAAAAGTTCAAAACAACGACAAAATCGTGTATACGAGACGCGGAATCGAAAATCGCATCACAGCTCGTGATGTCACACCTAACCACGCCTGAGTGAAAACGAGGAGTATCAAGTATGGGAAGCCGTTGGTATAAAGCAATGGCTTTTGTTATCAATTGTAGGCATTTAAGAATATATATATATATATATATATATATATATATATATATATATATATATATATATATATATTCTTAAATATATATATATTCTTAAATATATATATATATATATATATATATATATATATATATAAAGACATTTTTATGTTTATACATTCTTTTTATAAATGCAAATATTTAAGTAAATGCTCTGTTTATAATAAACAACATTTATCGTCCTGAATGTTGTTTAATACTTTTTATTATAAAAACAGAGCATTTACTTAAGTATTTGTATCTATAAAAGAATGTATAAACATAAAAATGTCCTAAAATAATTGTCGGACTTTGTCCATTTCATAATATATATATATATATATATATATATATATATATATATATATATATATATCCAAGTATAGGATTGTTGTATACGAATTAAATTCCAATCACCAAAAAACACTATTTTTAAAAAAGTGCTCAATACAGAGTAGAGCAACTATAATTTATTCGAAAATTATAACATAAATATGTTATAAAATCACTACAAAAATAGCCATTTTGTTTCAACACTTCTGGTGTCTTATCAAGTGATGATGTTGATTATTCTACATTCAACACCACACACACACACACACACACACACATACACACACATATACACACACACACATAATGGACACTAAGGTCAGCACCGTGCGGCCACAGGTTCGAATTCAGTCTTCAGGCTTGAAATAGGCTGTTATCGTTGTTGATCTCAATGCCCATTTTTATATTTATATTTACACATGTTCCATCCGTGATATTGAACACTTTAACCCATAACTATAGTGTATATATAATTCTAAACTATATCTCTAATATATATATATATATATATATATATATATATATATATATATATATACCTCGGATGCTTTCAAACATCTCCGTTCCTGAAAGAGTGACTTTTTTCCCAACTCAACAGACATAATTATAAAAATATTGTTTTAAAATTAAAAGAAAACTGTTAAATTCATAACCTCGTTTTATTTAAAATATATAAGACATGTATTAATCCTAAACTAAAATTATATAACTATTAGAATTGAACATCATTATTTAATGACTTTCATTTATTAGACATTAAACTACGTCGATTAGCATCCTCCATAATTTACTAAACTTTTAAATTAACCTAATGAATTTTTTATGAGCGTTTCTTAAATTTATAAATTTTTGAAAAGTAAATTTTTTTTATTTTCGGTTGTAAATCCTTGTTGCAAAATAAAATGGATGACGACACGAATTACACAAACTTTTTCTAATTTGTCATTCATTTGCCTAATATAGAGAGAGATACAGAGAGAATGGCATAGAGACACACAGAGAGATTGAGCTAGAGAGAGAGAGTGAGAGAGATTGGGCCAGACACACGAATACGCGCGCGCACGCACACACACACACCTATATATATATATATATATATATATATAAAATTAATAAATATCAGACACTTAAAATCCCATAGGTAATAATTTTTATTTCATGATATCTGTAAACACTTACAAACACTTACAAAAAAATGACAAATTTTGTGATTTGTTTGTATGTCTTGTATCAAATGTAAACAAACATTCAGGCCGGTAAATGTTATTTAATATTGTTTATTATAAACAGAGCATTTACTTATTGTATCTATAAAAAGAATGTTAAACATAAAAATGTTTTTAATAAATAAATTGTCGGACTTTGTCCATTTCTTAATGTAATTACGTCATTTGTTTACATTTGATACGCCATGAGCAGTTATGAATGTACGAGATTCATGAAAGATTGGAGTTTATAAGCAGTAAATTCGACCTTGCCAACCGAACGATCCTTTGTGGCCGAGCGGTTAGGCACGTCAAGATAAACGACGGTTCCGTATTGGATGCAGGTTCGAATCCTGTCAAAAGACGAATATTTTCTATGAAAATTTCTCGGACATTCAGGCCGGTAAATGTTATTTAATACTGTTTATTATAAACAGAGCATTTACTTAAATACTTGTATCTATAAAAAGAATGTTAAACATAAAAATGTCTTTAATAAATAAATTGTCGGACTTTGTCCATTTCTTTATATATATATATTGTTCACACATATGTTGTTTAATATAACAAACAACGCATGTCTGTTATTTTTAATCATGAGTCTTTCTAGAAGTTTTATAATCGCTTTAGTTTCAAGAGGAAATAAAGACAAATACTATGCAACATTTGGATATTTCTTTATTATATTAATCGTCGATTTCAGCTTTCGGTTCACATGAGGCACCGCCAGAATGGTTATATGGACATTAGAGATGTGCACCGTCAAAGATAACATCGTGTTTTGTTTACATAATACCTTGCTATGCGACGATATCTATCTATCTATCTATCTATATATATATATATATATATATATATATATATATATATGATGACAGTGTCGTTTATTAGATATAAAATTACGTCACTTCTATTATTTACTTAGAACTTTCAGTTAACTTGTTAAATTTAAAAAATAAAAAAATAACTTTTTATTTTTGTTTATAAATACCTCTTACAAAATAAAATCTATGATACAATCCGTCAAATAATTAGACTATATATATATATATATATATATATATATATATATATATGTATATATATATATATATATATGTATGTATATATATATACACTTTATTTTACGATATTACTTTGAAAACATGTCAAAATCGCTACACAATGGCAATCGTTTTTCGATGCGTAACAACGCGTCTCATCAGGCGATTGTAAATTAATGGCGAGTGAACGATTTATTCAGCTTTAAAAGCAAAACCCTGCTTCTCTTTATGAAAAAAAAGAAAAGGGCGGAATTTATAAGGTTTGTGCCCTTTACTCAGAACAACTAATCTATATGACGTACGTTAAATTTAAACTAAGCAAAAATTAAAAATGGAATATCCTAAAATAAAGAAACTTGCTCTACTTTGTATTGAGCCCTCTTTTAAATTAAATGTTACGAACGTTGGAATTGTACTCTATTCGTTCTCATCTTACTTGGATATATATATATATATATATATATATATATATATATATATAGAGAGAGAGAGAGAGAGAGAGAGAGAGAGAGAGTTGTATATCATTAGATTCTCCATAGTATATATAATTACTAGCATCCATAATCACCTGGTCGATCAGAAAAACCGTTCAATTAGAATGGGACAAAAACAGCATCATGGTCAGATGTAACAGAGTCTATCTTCTACAATTATTTTAATGTACTTTCATTAAAAACATTTTGAATTAATGCAGTTACTGATATAACAGAAGTAGTTTGTATTTATTCAATCGAAGTTAATGAGGTGATGAAGTGGCAAAACAGGCAACATGAAGACCCACTTAAGATGACAATTATTTTGAAATTCAATTTGTCAGTGTTCTACCAGGGATGTAAAAGAGGATACATTTATGAAGCAATTGTTACGTTTAGTTGAAAGATCAACAAAAAATAAGAAAGGAAACATTAAAAATCACTATTTTTCGCTATTTACGCAGATTTTCCCTATATGGATGGATTTATCAAGTCAAATGGCTGTTAAACAAACAACTTATCGTTGGCTACAATTCAGCGAAGTTGGTATTAGATTGCTTGAAAATTGAGGGAGCTTTAGTTTAAAATTTGT
This sequence comes from Acanthosepion lycidas, assembly GCA_963932145.1. Taxonomy (NCBI): domain Eukaryota; kingdom Metazoa; phylum Mollusca; class Cephalopoda; order Sepiida; family Sepiidae; genus Acanthosepion; species Acanthosepion lycidas. Next base: position 113,226,795 of record OZ010588.1, on the reverse strand, counting down.
GTTGAAATCGATTTTCCGTTTTTCGCGGTTTTCCGTTGAACACAGTGGCGTAGAAATAGAAATGAGGTATTGTTGAGCTCGTCATGATGTACGTAACCTACATACCGAATTTGAACAAAATCGGAGAAAAAAAAATTGAATTTATCGATTTTGATCGGCTTTATCGATTATTTAATTTTAAAAAATTATCGATTTTTTATGCTAAGAACCTATCTTTTGCATTATACAATGTATGTGCCAAGTTTGGTCAAAATCGGTTGGATGGAATTCAAGTGAAAAGGTATCACACAGACAGACAGAGAGACATGAACATCCTCTTTTTTATATATATATATAGATAGTCGAAATATTTATTAAAAATGGAATATGAATATGTAATTATTCAATTCATATTATGTTTGCACTGCTCTCAACTGGCATTTCTTGAACCGCAGATCTGGTTTAAACGTTATAAAATTCCCCTTCGAGCCACGGAAGACATTATTTTAGCAGAAGGGCCTTCATTTAATCCTAAAAGTCGATTCATATTTATTATCTATCAAATCCAGTAAACTAGATATTATAGCAGAAGTTATCCTGTTCGTTTCGTCCAAGATCATCTTCAACTAAAGCACTAAACGGAACCTTCATTAAATTCTAGCGGGTCCCATTTCTCTTTATTCCCTACAAACCAATATTATAGCAGTAACTGTCGTCGCTAGATCTCGGTGAGATCATCAAAAGTAGTCGTATTTAAAAGATTAGGAATTTATATCCTGACGTAGAAGGAGGATAATCGTCACTAACTCCTGAAGGTTCATGTTATCCTTCAGTTGTCATCGAATTCAAAGTCGAAATAAAAATTATCAAAATCGTACAAAGGAAAAAGTTGTTTTTTTCATTATATAAGAGAGGGTGGAATTAAGTTATTTTCTAGGATGAAACCGGCGGGTAGAAGGGGTGGGGTAAGATGCAATAACTAAACCGTATTTTGTTAGCAATGGAACGCCAGCATGATTGTATTCATTTATTATTGCGTGGGTGATCGCTATATGAGAGTGGTTTATCTTGGTTCTCTAACGGGATGTGGGTTCATGCCTTTCACAAGGATACACATATGTATTCTCATCTGAGATTGAAATAAGATTAACGATTCAGTTTCCTGAGAAGAGCTTGCTTACAATACTTCGAACATCATGTACGAGTAGATGTCAACATTTTTTCATATTGTCCCGTATCACTTCACGTTTTTCTGTCCCTTGAAGCTCTTAATAATTTTTAGGCACGGTGGAGTAATGGATAGCGGCTCGGATTGAGAAATCGGAGAGCCGAATTCGAATTCCATTCACTTACATGCTAATACCCTTGGGAAATGTATGAATCTTCTTCTCCCCGCGCATGTTATTGGTAAATAGACCGAGTTCTATAGACTTGGATAGCAACTGGTATACCGCAGAAAGAAATGGCAACCTAATACTGGAAAAAATCTGCCTCGTCAGTCATGTATCGAAAGATACATGATTGTCTAAACGTATGGCACATAATTGATTGATTTTTCTTATTTCTCCCAAACATTGTTCTATTTACTCAAGACCGTCAAGTATTTTACGTGCTTTTTTCCCCTGTCTCTCTTTTCCTCAATCCGTCCTGTGAGTATCAGATTTTCCAAGTCATCCTTCCTCATTACGCGGCTAAGAAATTTTAACTTCCTCTTCCTAATGTTAAGTATATGTTACTTTTTGTTTCCATTTTCTTTAAAACCTCATCTTTGATCACATGTTCAGCACAAGGTATCCTCAGCATCTTTCTGTAGAACAACATTTGTGTTGCTTCAAGCCTCTTCTTCATCTTTGAGTAGATTGTCCAGCATTCATTGCCATATAGGAGGACAGATACCATGTAACAGTTCAGTAATCTTTACTTTATTTCTAACGAAGTTTTTCTGTCTCTTAATACTTAGCATTTGAAACGCATCTTTGCTCATCCCAATACTTCTTCAGATCTCAGTGTCGCACTTCCCCTCCTCTGCTCGAACATATTTAAAATTTTGTGTTTGATTTTAGTATCACTGATTTGTAATTTGCATTTTGGGCTGCCCCTTTTACTGATAACCATTCTGTCTCCTTGTAGTTTATATAGGGTGTTTCATTAAGATGGATCAAAGTCAGCAGTAAATAAATCAGTGTTATTGGTGAAAATTTGATTTATTTCTCTATTGGATCATTTTATTTAAGTCATGGCAATTATGTGTGAAAGATAATATCGCCCAAATGTCCACCAAGTCTTCGGCGGCACACCTTCGTTTGATAATCAAAATTTTTGATGACATCTCTGCATAGTTGCTCCTCGATCTCACCAATATGCTTTATTATCTCATCCTTCAGCTGTTGAATTGTTGTTGGCTTGTTGGCATAGACCTTACTTTTGAGATGACCTCAAAGGAAGAAATCTAAAGGCGTCAAGTCGCACGATCGTTGTGGTTAATTGACTTCGCTGTTTCTAGAGATGATGCGACATGGAAACTTCTCATTGTATTTCTGTTTGAACGTCCATTTTCGTAATAGGCTTCGATAACTCTAACACGTTGTTTGATTGTTAATCTTTCCATGGTTGAAATTGCCAAAGACTTAAGTTGTTAAATCTGAAAGAAAAAGAAAAACTCATTAGACGGCTTAAAGTCAATTCACATTTAAAATCGGTCTAAGTTATTTGAACACCGTTTATTTATTGATTTCTTCTAGTTTTCCCTCGCTGCCTTCTGTAGGAATTTTTGTTGTCCCTTTGTCATGTTTTCTAATGACTGCTTTAATAAAAATTTAAAAAGGAAATATTCCTTCTCTCTCTGTATATCTTTTAATACTTAAATAATAATTTTAGTGGATACTCTTGTTTGAGTTGACGCTCCGTTTATTTATTAAACAGTATATTTATTCATTTTCGTCTACCAATCCGAATATTCGAGAAATCTTATTAAATAAACATATTCGCTTACTGTAAGGACCCTAACCTGCATCTCATTGGGAAGGGCGAAACCGTCGTTAGATCCGATGTGTATTAAACCCACGAAGTGTGCCGATGCTCAAGCGAAGTTGAATAGTGCCTTTAAACACAAAATTTTCCCTTTAATAAGATTTCTCAAACATTCGGTACAGGAAAATGAATAAATATAACGTTTAATAAATCAATGAAGCCACTAAAAATAATGTGATAAAATTTGTCGAATTAATAAATAAGAAAATCTATCACATCTTTAGAAACGCACACACACACACACACACACACACACACACACACACACACATATATATATATATATATATATATATATATATATATATATATATATTCATTCTATAGCTTGGATGGAAACTGGACTAAGAGAAGGACAACTCCGAATTAAAAAGTTGCGAAGGTACATGTTTGGGGACCTTTTGGCACGTAGTGCAACAGGTCTCTGTATTCAGCCCTTGAAAAAGGGTGGATGGTTCTACACAAAGGCTTCACCACGATAATCAACTCATATAGGTTGGTATCTGGGATATCGGCTCCTAGGAACTGAGCTGCTTGACCATTTTACGTCGAATACGACCGGAGAGTCCACTATATATATATATATATATATATATATATATATTTATATATATATATATGGTTGGATAGATGTGAGCTTGTGACCCTGGGTTTCACGCTTTAGCGATCGTCAGATCGTTAGCCTTGAATCGGGTAGAATGGAGACCAACGTGTTTTAGTGGACTCAGCAGTTTTCAATCAGCTTGTATGAATCGTCTTCAAGAAGCGAGAGCAAGATCTAAAAGGTCAGCCAATCTAACAGTGATCTGATCCCACAATTCTTTCTCTTGCTCCATATGCGGCCTCCTTTGTAAATCACTAGAGGATTTTAAGTGACACTTAAGGTTATTGCACAAAATCTCATAACAGAATCAAGTTGTCAGATCCTCATACGTTGAAAACGACGGGAGAGTCCATGAGACACACACACAGACACACACACACACACACACACACACACACACACACATATATATATATATATATATATATATATATATATGGAGATTTTTGTTTTTATTTCCGATCACGGTCGGCATGTTGTAGCCGTGTTCATAGTTGATATTACTGAAAGTTGGCTACTTTTTTTATTATTAATGCCTTCACTAGTATTAACCTATTTTGCATATGAATGAGGCTATTATTGCTCGTATTTTCCACGTTTCGGACAGAGGTTTGTAGGGAGGCGGGGGCTTAACCGAGAGTTGTAAAGTCAGTTTTCTTGATAATGATGTACGACTGTATGTTCTTTCAGCGATTATGAAGGGTGATATTATTTTTACTTTTAACTGTATGTCTGGAAGTTTTTCTTTTTTGACTTCAGCTAATATAAAAATTTCATCTACGTTGCGGGCATATATTTTGGGTTGATTAACTTTTTAAAACATCTTTTCAACATTAGACATGTAATAGTTTGATACGCACGATCCAATTGGATTTCCATTGAATTAAAAGTAAAAATAAAATTATCCTTGATAATGGCTAAAAGAACAGCATACGGTGTATGCATTTTAGTTCGCACAAGCACACCCACGCGTTCGAGCCTAGGCAATTGTCATTCTACCTTTGGGTGTCGAGACTCTAGCGCGACATACGTTATGACTAACGCGCACATATATATATATATATATATATATATATATATATATATATATATATATATATATATATATATATATATAACACAAACACTTAACAGAGACACATCCCCTCACCAGGGCCAATAAAACTGTCAAACTGACCAGGGTAATTCAGAGCAGCATAGATTCATCCAGCTCTTATCTCAAATAACAACTTAAGAGACTGTTTGGCCAACACAAGCAATGTTAAAAAGATGAAAAAACAAATGAAAACTACAGACAAAAGTTCATTTTCTCCATCAAGACATTCTGTAGTTCACTGCTATCAGCAAGCAGAAATATTTCTTCTCCTGATGATGGCCATTTTGGCCGAAACTAGTCGAGGAATCTAAATGAAATAATAATAAAAAAAACGAAAGAATATTAATCTACAACCCAGTGTGTCTAAAGATTTTAATTTTTTAATATTTTTTATTGTTCAGTATATATATATATATATATATATATATATATATATATATATATATATATATATATATGCGTGGCACTGCAATAGAGCTAATATATTCATAACGTATGTCGCGCTAGAGTCTCTCAGGATTTCATCCTCCTTGGGATAATCCATACGGATTACCAAGATTTTCCTTATTTAAATATGTATATTTTTTTCATACGATACAAAAATGGATATCTGATGAATTAGGGCCAAAATCACGATCCTAAGGAAATAAATTATAATCCCCATGAACACTTAAAGTTGTCTGTTTATTAATAGAATTAATATTTGCTTTGTTTTTACACTGAGCTCTCTGGATTACATCCTCCTTGGAATTATCCATACGAATCACCAAATAACTTCATTATCTATCTATCTATCTATCTATCTATCTATCTCTGTCTCACTGTTCCTATCTGTTTGTCCGTCTGTCTCTGTCTCTGTCTCTGTCTCTGTCTCTCTCTCTCTCTCTCTCTATCTATCTATCTATCTATATATATATATATATATATATATATATATATATATATATATATATATATATAGACATTATTTCTTATTAATCTAAATATTACTTTAAGTGAATACACATATTTGAGTATAGTCTTTGTTTTTTTTTAATCAGTGTGAATTACGTTTACGGAGAGCAAAGTTGGAGCCCTAGATGCGAAAGTATTTTCTTTGAGCATTTTCTCGAAGGCGCAGGTTGCCATCTAGTCAAACTTGTACATCCATTAAAAGAAACGCTTCGAATAATAATAACGTGTGTGCTTGCGTGGAACAGAGAGCATAAAAACATAAACCAGAAGAAATTACATCAAATTGGCTCGACTATATATATATATTCCAATGCTGAAAAAAATAATATTTGATATTTCATCGTCCTTTCTTCGTGCGTATAGGTAGTTCCATCAACGTGAATATCATTTTAATTTGAAGAAATCACACAGACACATATATATATATATATATATATATATATATATATATATATATATATATATATATATATATATATATATATATATAGTATCCTGGGTAAGACGATAAACTACATCCGCGTACTGGGTTTACACGATAAACTACGTCCAACAGCAAGGCCTCTGCTCAGGAGGTTTTGAGGAGCATGGAACCACCTCTTAATTACTGGTGTTCCCAGGTCCACCCTGTACCGGAGTGGTAGCACCCGTTAGGGTCCCAGCTTTGGGCAAATAGTTAACCCCGACACCCGTCCGCGTCCTGGGTGAGACGATAAATTACATCTGGTGTCCTGGGTAAGATGTTAAACTACGTCCAACAGCAAGGTCTCTGCTCAGGAGATCCCGAGGAGTATGGAACCACCTCTTAATTGCTGCTGTTTGCAGGTCTACCCTAACTCGACATGGTAGCATCTGTTAGGGTCACAGCTATGTACAACTAGTTACCCTCCAAACTGAAAATGTAAAAATAGGTTCTAATACCAGCAATAAATTTTTTGAGGAGAAAATTATTACCAGCAATACATTTTTGAAAGAAAATAAAATATTATCAGCAATACATTTTTGACGAAAAAAATATCAGCAAAGCTTTTTTTGAAAGGAAAAATATTACCAGCAAGACACTTTGGCAAACAATTATTACCAGCGATACATTTTTGAATGAAAAAAATATTACCAGTAATAAAAAACCTCGGTATTAAATAGACCATTCAGGTGGATAGTTAGAGCTTAGTTAGTTAGTATAGTGTGGCACAAAGCCGAATGTATGGGGCATCTAGTGAGAATCGAACTCACTTTTCAGTTGTAACTGACCTAGCAAGACAAGCTTGCTAACCATTACACCAAACCGAGATGCACCCATTCAGATGGATATGCCGTAAAATAAACGAAACCAAAATATATATATATACGTTCTTTTTATAGATACAAATATTTAAGTAAATGCTCTGTTTAAAATAAACAGTTTTAACAACATTTACCGGTTTGAATATCCGAGAAATTTCCATAGAAAATATGCGTCCTCCGAGAGCAATCGAATATTTTCTATGAAAATTTCTCAGACATTCAGGCCGGTAAATGTTGTTTAATAATCTTTATTATAAGCAGAGCTTTTACTTAAATGCTTGTATCTATAAAAATACGGCGGGTATGGATGGTTATTTATTTTTGGCTGGGCCTACGGGCTCGGAGATACCCACATTAAAAAGGCCTTGTGCCACATTCGATCCCTGTGGGTGGATTGATAAATACCATCTATAAAAATACGTATAAACATAACAATGTCTTAAAATAATTCTCGGACTTTTTCCATTTCATATATATATATATATATATATATATATACAAACGATATATATATATATATATATATATATATATATATATATATATATATATATATATATATATATATATATATATATATATATATCCAAACGAGAGAAAGAACAGATGGAGTACAAATCCACTGTCCGTAGCATTTACTTTTAATTAGTACTGAAAGGTCAAGTAATAATGGTGAATGCTAACACTCAGAAAGAGATGCAAGCAATCATGAACTCCAGACATATAAATATAATCCAATTATCATCCATATCTAATAAATACCGTATATCCCGTTAGTATCATAACATATATACTGTTTGTTTGTTTGCAGTATTGGTGACAACCAGTAGGCAGCTTCATAGCCGTACTGTAAGTCTTTCATTCATCTCGGCATACCGTACGGCATCTTCCCATATACCAACCCCAGCTGAGTAATACAGGTTGACAGTTACGTTTCATATGTACCAAGAATAGATCAAGAATACCTGTCTTCTTACGTCAGTTTGTGTACGACTTAAAAAAAAAAGATTACCGAAAATAAAAACAGCTGTCACCACTCCTGCGTGTGAAGGGTCTGCATTTATTGTGTTCTCTGTATTACTAAATTAGGTGATGTTAATTACTATAACAATACAAAAGGATAGTCGATACTGTATTCCTCTACTAATAACAACAGTTAAATTCCCAGATCAATTCTGTGGACAAGACAAATTGGTATAAAATTACAATTGGAAAAAATAAATCTTAGATTTTGCCGACGCGTTTCGTCTTTCGATTTTTTCAAGGCAAAAATGAAATCGAAATTTCTTTGCTGTTATATTTACATTAAAAAACAAATTTAAAAAGATAGACGCTTCTGTCTAAGCCTTTTTCTGGTTAATGGAAATTTCCTTTATACTAAGAGATTGTTTTTCCATGTCGACAATGCAGTTAAATTCCTAGATCAATTAATGTAACTATAACAACAAAGACATTTCGATTTCATTTTTGCCTTGAAAAAGTCGGAAGACGAAACGCGTCGGCAAAATCTAAGTTTTTTTTTCCAATTGTTATTTTATACCAATACCAGCATTGTTAGGGCGGCGCAAAAGCAACACTGTTTTCATTCTTGACCACAGCCCTGAAAAATCAAGTGGGTGTTGGATGTAAACATGCCGTGTGGTTTGTGGTGTTACGTACGTTGTTTCTGATGGTAATGGGTACAACATTGTGCAAAGGTATTGAAAACCTAATTAATAATATCCACAAATACTTAATAATAAGTCCAAAATGGGAAAATTTGTCGACAGAATGAAAACTGACACCATAAAGTCGGCGAACTCGAACGGTAAGCTGTTAAATACGGAAATTTTTTTTTTCAAAAATTCCTAAAGTATGTCTCATCATTTGCAGTGCCTTTGCATCTGAGAAATACGGTATTTAAGAAAGTGAAAAATATTCATTATAATTATAATTCCTGGGCTGCTTGCAAAAAAAAAAAATAAGCGGAGGATGTGATAACAAAATGAAGCGAACACACAAGTCAGCGTGACCGAGTGTTTCAGCGTTTCGTTAGAAATAAAGAGTGCTGAAATGTTACGTGATATTTGTTCTACTGTAAGGACTTGAATGCTGGACAATCCCCTCAATGATGAAGAAGAGACTTGAAGCAACAGAAATGTGTTTCGATAGAAAGATACTGAGGTTTCCATACACCAAATATGTAAGCAACGACGACGTTTTAGAGAAAAGGGAAACCAAAAGGAAACTTATATTAACATCAAGAAGTGACAGTTGAAATTAATGGGACATATAATGAGGAAGGAGGGCTTGGAAAATCTGTCACTCACAGGGCAGATTGAAGGTAAGAGGAACAGATGATAACGCATAACATACTTGACGTGCTTGAGAAAATGGATGGTGGATCAGGGTTTTAGAAATAACGAAAAGACAATTTATTTAGAGCTGTAAGAGACAGGAAATGAAGGAGAGACATGATCGCCTACGTCCTGAGGGGAAACAAAAAATAAAAAAGAGAGAGAGAGAGTTGAGATCTCCATGCTGATTTTGTTCATGCTACACCCGTTCTTCTATCCCCAATCTCTCTCTCTCTCTCTTTGTGTGTGTATCTCTGCTGGCGGTAACACATCATGTAAAAACACCG